>JAOVYX010020671.1:0-76819 GCA_035668315.1 Drosera spatulata | reverse complement strand
AAACCCCCCCCCCCCCCCCCCCCTCCTCTTTCTCCTAAATCTTTTTGTGACTAAGAATTAACATGTTTTATCGGATCTACTTATGCATATTTTACTACATGAATGATCCACAGATAGATGAGTACATTCACATTTTTAATTGCTAATTCTTGGACCTTGAATATTATTTGACCAAGGATCAATTCTTTAACCTAGAAAGTAAACCTGTTTTATTACGGCTCGAATTAGGTAAATGTAGGCCTCGAATTTTCTATGCATCAGTGAATACGTAGTGAAGTATAGTGTAAGAGTAGAAATGTGATTTATTATTATGGATAAGAAAAGTTTGTCAAACAAGATATGTCATAATTATTTTGGAACTTTAGAAACGAAAGAAAAAATGTTAGATATATTTCATCATCGTCGGAGTACTTTTTACTTCTTCCCTTCCCTTTTGTTATATTGAAATTTTGTAGATAACAAAGGAGACAATGAAAGCAAAAGTGAAGTGTCACATATGAAAGGATAGCACGCATGTCTCTCTTCCTTTTTCTCTTAAGTAGTTAACTTCATCAATCAAGTGCATTGGTTTGTTGACAAGTTCTATTGTTGCTTTCCTGAAACCAAGTTGTACATCTTTTGTAATCAAACGGGCCATATGCATCCTCTGTCTTACTAGCATGATGAACATGACACAGGAAGGAAAAGAAGAAGAAGAAGAACTCAAGCGCGTATCCAGACCCAACAAATCGACAGCTACGGCAGACTTCTCAGATACAATGAGAACTCAGCATGTGGTATTATGAGGATTTACTTATGAGGTTTTTAGTAATATCATTGTTAAGAAACATATTCGAACTTTAGTAGAGTTGGTCCACAACATGGTATTTCAATGGATGTGACACTGAGATTACGAATTCGAATCCTGCAACTTACATCAGTTATTGAGGAGACCCCCGTGGAATTTCCCGTGGGAGTCAGTGTTAAAATGCATATATTATAATGGATCTTACACCAAAATTTACATAATAAAAGTACACTCATAAGATTGATACCAACTGAGGACATATGAAAGCGGTTTGAGCTACGCACAACTGCGAGATGTAAACAGGTTGACATACACTTTGGAGCATATATACTAGGACCACCTTTTGGAAAGGGGAAGATTGATGACACTGATGCAACTATATGCAATCTGCAGGCGCCCTTTTTAGAGGGCAATTGGAATTGGGTTGTAATTATCAAAGCGCCAAAGGAACCACAGCCTTTCAGGAACTATCGACGTCCTTGTTTCATTAACAACTCTTCTTTTATCATTTCTAGTACATCCAGACTTAGATTCTTGATATATGACAATATTTGACACCCATATGTAAGGTAATTAAGCTAAAGCCCTTATCGATAGAAATTTTGGTATAGATCAGCATGAGTTTACATGTAACATTGGAATTTCGATTTTGTTGGGAAATGGGCATCTTAATAAGGTACAACTTGTGTTAGCCTCGATGGTATGAAACACTTTACTATTTCAGAATGCAAACTAGATGGATCAACATGTATTTTGTGTTGAGGCTTTATGAAGATGAGAGCAGCTTTCAGAAGTGGTTAGAGGATTGACAGAGGATTACTCGGATCATAGCCGTATGACCTCTTATCTTATACTGAAGTAGGAAGAAGATGGCTGATTAAGATGCTCGATGAAATCCGAACATAATACTCCATGAGAGTTTTGTGGTCATTTGATGAATAGAACAACCTGAACTATTCCTCAGAGATGGTTCTTGTCATTGTTTAAGTTTGACACAGGTGTTCTCCAGAGCTGAACTAGATAAGATCAACGAGTAGTTGTATGAGGTCAAAGCCAAGGGTATAATTCAAATCTGGAGGCTTATAACATGGGATTGGCTTCCGAAGAATTATATCATTAAGAGAAACAAGAAGAATAACGATCAGCATACGGCAAGCTTGAATACAAAAAATTATCTGCACTCAATTGTTCGTTGATCATCCCAACGAACAGATCTTCGAAGGTGAAAAGCAATTCTTCAGGGCTGCGACCCTAAGCCGCTAAGCACTGCTTGGATCACAACATAGATTGTTGCTGCGAGCTGTTGCAGGCTCGAAAAAATAAATCAAATACTACTGACTATTACACCTACTTATATACTTATGAAATATACTAGGATGAGTCATGAGTAGGGATACTTTCCCACGAAAAACAGAGTTGTGAAGAACTCCAAAGTTCAAGAATAACTAGATCGACTAACTAAAAAAAGTGTTACACCAGACTAACCAGGAAGTCATATAAGTACTTATCACGGTCTTTTTTTACAAATCCAGAAAGACAATATATGCTTGAGTTGGCTCTGAGAGTGACTTTTGATTCTTATAAATGTCAAAGGTGTCCTTTTTCTTGTCTCCCCGCTTGATACGTTGGTTCATTAGCTTGCTACGTGGTTATACGCATTGCATACATAATTGGTGGACCAAATTTCAAATATATGATTTAAAGGTCAATTCTCTCTTCGATGGCATTCAAGCTTTCTCTTTCAGTTCTCCCACTGATGATGACCGCTTTGGTCGAATAAGAATATCTCACGTTATACATTTTTGTTACTGTTTAGTGTTTCTTAGTTGCATCTTTGTGTTGCTAATTTAAGCAATTTATCTCGCACAACAACAGACATTGTGGAGTATTTTTACTAGCGAACTATCAATAAATTAAACGGATAATTCTGTCGAACGTTTTTTGCACTTTTTTAGCTTTTTGTTGCTTCCTTCTCAACACACAGCTTTCTCATAACTATACATAAAGTTAATTCTCTATGATTTATCCCGTGAGAGACGATGAACCGGGATCTAGATTAACACGACGCAAGATCGAGAACCATGCAAAGGAGCGAAGGACTAGTCATGATCATCATCTGAACTCACTTTTATTGATCCAAAAGCATATGAAGAATCATTTCAATAAAGACTATGTATACACACTGGACCACGCACCCTCTACTGAAACGGCCCAAATCCCTTACCAGTACCAGCATTGCAGCATGGAGCCATCGCTACTTGGAACCGAGCCAGAGTTTGGCGACATATCAAGAGGTTTTGGTAATCTAAAATACAGCAGCTTGCATTACTAAAATCCATCTTACACATTTATCAAAAAACTCCATCCATCACAATGCGGAAATCGTTACAGTCTTTACAGATATGGAAACTGCTCAACTAAGGAAACTAATCATGAGAACATCCAACTGGCTTAGCCCTTCCCTTCACTTGACATAACCTGAAATAAGAGAGGTAACCTTTAGTTTCGAAGCTCAGTAACAAGATGATTACATGTTCATCTCAGGGGTCTAACATGTTCACTAACCCACGCTATACCATATCAATAACAGGATGCATGTAAGCAATAGATAACAAACTAATGGTATGCCATATATATAGTCATATACGTATATGCTCATACAGGAGATAACAATCTGGAGCATGTTAACATTTTGACATTGTCTTTGATGTCTTTTAACTAAACAGGTTCTTGACAGTATAGTTAATGCCTGAAACATTTCTGAAAAATCCATGTTTATGTCTTGGCAAGCTTCAATATTTCTCCAGGACATCTACATAGAAACCTCTGCCACAACAATCAGGCGATATGTTGTTCTTCAAAGATTTGTTCAAGACTGGAAGAGAGGGAGGGTTGGATCAGATAAGCTTCTCTCGCTCACACACACATTAATCAGTCATCGTTTTTCATTACATTAATCAGTCATCGTTTTTTATTATTCCTAATCTATATTATCCTGACCTATGAATTTTTCTACCAACACCTAAGCATGCGTGCTACTAACAGGAATTTCCATTTGTCTTATAAACAATTAAGTCATGAGTTACAAATTACTTAAATAAAGCAATTAATAAGATTGTAAAACGTTTATAGAACACTTGCATACAAAGAATCGTCTGAGTTAAAAATTTGTATCTGTAAAGCCAATTCCCCCAACTTAAAACTGATCAACCAAATAGGTTTTAGGTGAAACTAATTTTTCAATGAATGAGGCAAGTGGCTTTATCACTTGAGCAAAACCATAACCGATAAAAAAGTACCTTCACCTGCTTTGGCAGAAAAATCGTACTTCATTCTACTTATAACAAATCATATAATATGATGATTTGTTAGAACCATATATCGTAGCGACAAACAAACGCAAACCATAAGTACGTAGTAACTACAACACAACAGTCCGTTATTCTAAGCAACTCAAAGAGCCAAGGCACCGACCTGGTAATTAGTAAAACAATATCAGCAAACACAGAGAGAATAAAGATCACCAGATGCCTTCCATATCATAATAAGAACTGTAGTACGAGCTTCATGTTTGAAATCAACAATGGCATACAACAGCAAGAACTCAGTATTTCATACTGCCAACTCTAGAACAGCCAGGTAAAACCCGAGCTCATCTTCGAATTCTTTCAGCACAAACGAATGTTTGGCTCCAATCTTTTCCAAAGTTTCCATGTCAGGTAGCCCAGAAACCACGACATCTGGGTACTGCTGCCTCTGATGTTCCAGAAGTTGCTTCCCTTGGAGGTGGCTGACAACGACTCTTGCACCTGCATCATAACTTCCCAAGCATCAGAACATGTGTGCCACAGGGAAAGATAGATTAGAGCATTCTACCTACAATATTACACAATATGAGATGGGTAGCCCTTGACACGAGGCTGTTCCACACGATCCACACTTCATGCTTTAGAGGCATTCACTCGAGAGCATTTTAAGCTACAACTCTAGATCAATAAGTTAGACCTTTTCGTGAAGTTACTTCCACTTAACATCCAAATAATTGAGTGAATTGCAATCTAAGTATCATAGCAGGATAGAACTGCGAATCTTACCAGGGGAACACCTAGCAGAAAGCACCGCAAGGACTTCATCGAGCTCAAATGGCATAGCTGGTAAGAAATACAGGAAAACAGCATCAAATGGCGCCCAACCTTCGGGCACATCTGGCAGTGGTCCCTGCCAGCATTTGAGGTGATCATCATCATACCGTTCTCTGATTCCAGCCAACACAAAGAGCGAGTCATGAACTAGAAGTAAAGATTCGAAGGTTGAAGTAGCCATCAGCATATCAACAAAATCATCAGAACCCATTGACACCATGACCTTTGATGCTGCCCCAAAATTGCCTGCAGCAATTACTCGAGAAGTCTTTCTATCCCGATCCTCCTTACTGTTTGTCTCATCAATATCTAGAAAAGACCAATCTTTCTCAGCTAGGTCCTCGAAATCTACAACTGCAACTGCCTCTTCATCAGGTGTAAGTGTTGCACGAATTGGCAATAGATGATGGGCATGCAACAAACTAGAGTGAAAACGTAATGGTGAGAAACAACTCGATGAGCAGTAGCGGCCCTTGAAAGATTTACGTTGGGAGAAAGCGAAATGCGTGCATAATGGAATGTAGGGTGAAGCTTGCTTGGGAGTTGAAGGAATGCCAAAGGATGTAGCAAGGCATGCAGTGATCATGATGGCAGCCTATGAAATCCTCGACGATGTAGCTTTTACTACAAGCACAGATGATTTCCCACTATCCCTCCCAGGTGATTAGAGAACCATGAGTGCCCTAATGTATCAACACAATTGTGATCATCGTTTGCTGCTTCAACTTTGATCCAACCGGCCTGCAAAACCATCAGATAATGTAAACAAAGACAAGTTATCAAGAGGAACAAGATTAGCGAACTTTAGAAGTGCAGACAACACTATTGCTTAACTATAGACGCTAAATTAGGGAAGTTCAACTATGTCTATGGTGCAAACTTCTCTAAGCCTTTATCGTGCTGGCCCATCTAGCAAATCAAACCATACCGATGGCTCTCCACAATTACAAACTCTCTGAAAATCAATTCCAACAATGCAAATCCTCATTGAGAACATAGAACAAGATCATAATCTATGTAGCTACAAATCTGTCATTACTTCAAGGATAGTCCAAAGTCGTTTCTTAAGACAACATTTCGGCACCAACACTTCATACATCGGTATAACACCTACAGGACCCCATCGTTCCTATTATATATGTTTAACCACAATAATGTAGCAAATCCATGATTTTTCTTTGTCAAATGCAAATCCATGAACTGGGTTACTGGAATAACCCTCGACAAACTAGCGCACAAAACCCTGGGAATAAAAACATGCTCCAACACAACTAAGAGATGGGCTCGAAACATTACCCCACCCCAGAATTGAACCGTGAACATTAAAATGGCGCTTAGAATACGCTCAAATCTGCCAGGCTACTACCAAATCGGCTCGAAGTATGTGAAATGTACGATGCACAAATTCTAATATTGTGATAGATCTTTAGCACAATTTGCTGATATACCAAGGAGCAAACTCAGGAGATTTGTTCGCAACCACAAAAAATTCAAGGATAGCTTCAAAATTGGCAAGGAATCAAACCCTAGAAGACTCAATTCTACTCAACTAATCCGCAGGCAGAGAAAAAATCAGAGAGAATCTGAAGCTACCTAAATCAATCACAACGAGTATGATAAGAACTAGAAGGACAACGGATAGCAATGGAAGATATACACAGCGAGAATGTTACCAAAATTGTGTGGGCTTTAGGCTGAATTGAGCACTGAAGGAAGTGTTCTGGGGCCTTCGGCATATCACCTTGGTATTCGGAATAGCCGGCCTACACCAACATGGCAAAATTTAATTACAATAAAGAAATAAAAGCAGTATAGATGACAAATAACACAGACATTAACACTAATAACAATGACGAACTCCAAGAAAACCAAGAGAAGGGGAATTTGTGGCTTTATAGCATTTGTAATGGGTTTCCTAAATTATTTTGTATTCTCAAATTTAAAAAAATTTGATAAAAAAATGATGTGTTCAATGAACTTTCTATTCTTATCTCTATATTATTTTATATCCATTTTTATTTTTATTTTGAAGAATTTTCGAAAAATACCTCTTAAAAATTTTATTTCATTAAAATACCACCAAAAAATTTTAATTCCCATCAGATATCAATTTATTCAAATCCCCTACACTACCCTCCTCATTCACTTTCACTCTTTATCACCTCCACTCCGACTCCGACCCTTCTCACTCTCCTCCGTCCCCTCGCTCTCCGTTGCCGTCATCACGAAAGCCGATCTCTGATCCAACGGGTTCAGATAGTCACGTCGAAACTTGTGTGCATGAAGACGGTGAAAGTTAAGCAATGGAATCGTTTTTGTTAATATCCTTTGTGAAAATTGGACAGATTACAAAGATGATGAAAGTTGTACACATTGTTAAATATTATTAATCACATTCGTACTATTGCAGAACTTTCTGAATGAGAAAGATTTCAAAGCACATATATTGTTTTATGTCTAAACAATTCTATTGTAAAAAATCGAAGTCATAATGTTTGGATACTCTTTTTACCACATTGAAAAAATGAAAAAGTAAAAGAAAAAAAAGAGAAAAAGATACCGATGGATGAAGTGTGGGAATTAAAGTCAGTAGTTGTTGTTTTTGGATGTGTAGCATGTACAGGATAAGCCTGAGAACCTGATTTTGAAGATGAACCTATGCGGCAGAACATCCAACATAGTAAACCGATCTTCAAATTCATTCAGCATGTGAAAAACTAACTTAAATCTATCAGATACGTCGTGATATCAAAGATAAACGCGTATACATGAGTTCATCCATCAACTTTTAATTCATTATAAGATGGATACTAAAGAAGTCGAGGTACCGACATCGATACAGAAAACCTTCATGTATATCATTTAATACGTCTACAAAAAAATAGTACGTCTAATGAAAAATATATCATGTATATCATTTAGTACGCCTATGCAAAAAAATAGTACGCCTAATGAAAAACACATCATATACATCATCTAATATATCCGTGAAAAAAAATAATACGTCTAATGAAAAACACATCATGTACATCATCTAGTGCGCCTATGCAAAAAAGTAGTACGCCTGGAGAAAAAACTAATATGTTCAAGCAATTAATGAATTCTAATACGTCTTCTAAAAATATAGTACACTAAAACAAAAAGTAGTGCTCCTATGCAAATTAAAAAACTAATACGCCTAATTAAAAACACAAGTAGTACGCATATACAAAAAAACTAGTACACCTAGTTAAAACACAGCTACGTATCTAAAAAAAAAAATAGTATATCTTATTAAAAATACAATTAGTACGTCTATGAAAAAAATAGTACGTCTATGTAAATTGAATAATAATAATAATAATAATACACCCAAATAAAAATTAGTATTTCTATGCAAATTGAAGAACTAATACATCTAAATAAAAATTTGTACGTTTATGTATATTGAAAAACTAATACACCTAAGTAATTAATGAATACTAATATCCCTTCAAGAAATCTAGTACGTCTAAACAAAAGATAGTACGCTGATATAAAAAGTAATACGTTTATGAAAAATGTAGTATGTTAAAATTGATTTGTTTCAAACATACTAGTTTCAGGCATATTAATATGTCTATGTAAAAACTAGTGTGCTTATGCAAAATCTAATACATTAAAATTGATTTCTTCAGGTGTATCAGTTTCATGCATATACTAATACGTCTATGCAAAATCTTGTACGTTAAAATTGGTTTGTTCCAGACATATTACTTAGACGTACTGATATGTCTATGCAAAATATAATACGTCAAATTGATTTATCGATAGTAGCTCCTGTGTAAGCACATGATATATATAAGTCAATGCCTTGAAGGAGTATAATTTAAGACTTTGCAAGCGGAAAGATATTGGATGCTTTTTATGAATAATAGTAATACTTATTCTTTGAAATTCTATCACCAATAGTGTGAGAAATCATGCTACATAATATCTTGTGATATTCGAAGGGGGATCAGCAAACATTTACGTCCATTGAAAAAGATCAGGATCTCACTTGCTTTGGGGATGATAGATACCTTGAGCCGCTACTCGAGACTCGCGCTTTGTAAAGTTTGCAAATTTACCACCCAAGATGCAATTTGAGCAAGCATATCAAGATGCCTACATCTCATCATACTAAGTAGCGTTCAGATACCACCCACAGATCTTAGTTTAGTTTGCAGTTTATTTGTCAAAGTTGAATTTACCGCACAGGAGTCCAGGCTCGACTGAGCAAGCTTTATTATCTATTAAATACAAGAATGTCGACAAAATATATAACCTTGCGATCAAATCAAATTCATGATTCTGAGAATGATCGATGATGAAGGATGATTATCGATGATGGAAAGAATGATGATTGTTATTGATGATGATGATAGAGATGATGATGATCGAAGATGATGATGATGGAGACGATAATAATTGAAGATGAGGAGGAGACAATGATGATTGATGATGTATATTGAAAGGAAAGAAAAAAAAAAATGGAAAAGGGGAAAATTATGAAAGGTTGGATTTTTTTTATTTTTATTTTTGGTAAAAGTGATACCTTAGGGCATAAAGTTTCTTTGGTGATATATACTTAGAAATAAATCTCTAAAATAATACCCCATGGGAATTTTTATCTTTTTTCCCCCTAAAATTAAATCATAACCTAATTCCCTATACTTATCTTATTTTTATTTTGTATTATCTCAAATTCTACAAAAATAATTGTTGTTTAAAATAAAGTGTTTGAACATAGGAATTATGAATTTAAAAAAAAAAATCATAATCAAAATTTAGGGAGAATTACCCAAAAATATAAAAACTTGAAAAAAATTCTAAACACATACAAGTAGAATTTTTTTTCCAAAACATACAATTTGTTCAGACGCTTTGTTTCGGAATAGAAACAAAACGCCTGAGTAAAAAAATCAATTTGTACTGACGCTCTATTTCGAAACAGAACTTTTATTCTAAGACGTGTGTCGATGTAAAATTTGACACGCATATAACGACGAGTAAACGTATTTTTTTTTTGGTAAAATTTATCGTGAAACATCAATGATTATATAAGTTACGTATTTCAACCTAATATATATTATGGGACAATCAGACATGATTTGATATAAAAACGAGACTTATATTGATATATATAATGATATAAAAATACATATGTGTTGTATTTTTTATGAGACGAAAAAAATACTATATTTAAACAATGTTTGAATACACTGTACAACAACCTACCTAGTACACAAACAACTCCCATGTGAAACTCTCTACTCTACACCATTTTCTTGCAAGTTTCTAAAAATGGCCCATGGCCCGGCTCCTGTCTTTTCCAAGGAACTCTACAACAAATAACCACAAATCAGCACTGCAATCCTCACCGAGAAAGCATAAAGCTCGCATCTAATGAAACAACCTCCCTTTCTTTGGTTAAAACGATTCCTCGAGGTGAAGAATTATGGAAGGGGATCTGACCATCATAGGTTGGCACCAGAACGACTATAGAATTCTGTGAAGTCAAGCCGGAAGAGGAGGAACTTCAGGTCAATATGTTGTTGCATTGGCAGCTCGGAGATGAATCCATTAAGCAGGATGGAATATTTCCTCCCTATTTCGTCCAACTCCGGGCCCATAAGGCTGAGTATTTCGTCCGTATGTTGAGTCAAGGCCTTCTTGCCATCAGCGACCAATGAGCCGGTCGCCAAGGATTTGGTGGTTAATCTCTTGGCTTGTGCATTCTTCTGCTGTGACTGTAAAGAGGACGCCATCGACCTGCATGAGTATAGCAACAAAGACTTAGTGCACGGCGAAAGAAGGTTTGATCTTAATAAGGTTAGTCTATTTGGCCGAGAAAAGAAAGGAAACAAAACTAAATGTTATGTCTACGGAAATCAGTGAGAACTGGACCTCAAACCAAAGCCCAAATGCTCAAATTACCGCAGAACTCTTCAAAGATTTAATCGTTGGCAGTCTCCCAGTGAAGCACGAGACTTTCTGACATGAATGTCTTTGTAGGTACCAATTTTATGCCTACGATACAGGTCTATAGGCAACTCACTAGTTCTATTGAAAAGATACTATGCTTTAGTTAACTCTCAGGATCTTTTAACGAAAACGTTACTCAACAAGAGAGTGTGGCACAGGAGATCAACCTACTAGCTTTGAACTCAAAATCAATTTGTTCTATAAATATAAAACTTTCATCCCAAGTTCTCACAAGTATTAAGTATGTCAACGCATCTACCAATAAGCAGCAAAAAAGCAAGCCTATACCAGCCAAACAGATGAAAGCGGTCTAGATGTAATGAACTAAAAGGAATACCTTGTTTGCAACTCGTGGATGCGCTCATACAGGCGATCTGCAAGGCTTCTGAACCGCAACATGAGGTCAAACAAAACAAAAAGTGTTTCATACAAAGTTTTCGATCGTTCACCAAGAAGAGATTTCTCCACGATCGAATGGAGGTACTTCTCATGGGCAGCAAGAAGGTCGTCAAGATCCTTTGCTGCTTCCATTTCACTTGAAAAGTTAGACCATGAAACTTCAAGTACTTCAAACATGATATAGTACTGCAAATTTGAAACGAAATGATTCATCTTATTCCACAGGACTTGGCAGCGCCTCAATGTAGAAAGCAACCTCATCTTGACCGCATAATGGAGCCTGATGAAGGAATGAGAAGTAATACAATTCGGCTTCATCGTCTTCCAAGTGCCAATCAGGGCATGCTCAACTCGCCTAAGCTTCCACAAGAAATTGAAGATCCTCAAATATCTAGCCATAACAGACTCCGTGAACACGGTGTTCAATGGAACTCCGGCCTCATATTCCAAAGAGAACACATCCCAGCCCCTGTCCCCCTTGTTATGGGGCATCATCTTTACCCTCAATCTGTCTAATATGTCCCGATCATCGTACTGTGCATTAGAGGACCGAACAGCCGTTTCAAGTAAACCAGCCAACTTAAATGTGCTAATGGTGTTGGCAGGTTCTGAGAGCTCCGGCCTAACTTTGTCCATCAGATATTGAACAAAATCACCCTGACCCAACAACAAGTAACGCTTGATCGCGAGGCAATGCTCTTTAAACTTATACCTTTCATAAATAACTTCCATTAGATGCTTGTCTACCCTCTTTGCCGCCTCAACAACCATTAATTCAAGAGCATCCGTTTCTCCATAGCCAAGTCCACCTCTCTCAGTGGTTGTCCCTGCGGCTTCTGTGGCTTCTGTTGCAGCATCATCCCAACCACGATCCTCACAACATACACGGAGAAAGTTTATCGACTTTCCCGTCCTCAATATTCTTTGAGCAAGAGACCTAGAGATGAAAGATGGAAGCATGGGAGTGTGCAGTTTATATCCCTCCATCCAGAGGGACTCGGCATTCACTGGCTGCCCCACGATGAAAAACTCTGCATATCTATCCTCAAGTTCTCCCTCCAATACCCAACTCCTTACCATTTCAAAAAGGGGAGAACAAGCTCTACGCAGTAAGCGTCTCATGAACTCGTGCACCAGCGGGTCACCATGTTGGGCATGCATATGAATTGCCCCGGCCATGGCTCCACCCTTCAGCACCTTGCAACTATCAACCATAACAGCCATTAACCTCATTTTCACCATCGGTTCAACCAGCCAAACCGAGAGCCTCCTCAAAGAAAGATAATTCCCTGAACTCACACCATCCGTCACCACAAACGGAATAGGGTTCATCGCATGCTCATTGAGCACAGCCAACAACTTGTGATACTCCGTCAGCTCATCATGAAGCGCAGCACCAAAAGCCTGCCCCACAGTCCCGACTTCATCCCCCAAGAATCTCGTACTTCCCAACACATAACCTTCCACCTTCCTGAACAACCAACCTATCTCCCCCAGCTTATGAACCATAACCCTAGTCGACCTCGGAACCTTCACAGACTCTGGCAACACATACCCATCAACCTTCGCATCAAATTTCATATAACTTCCATCAATCCCTCTACAAGCGTACAACAAATCCCTCACCAATACATCCTCCGAAACACCACTCTCTTCCTTCAACAACCCGCGAAACTCCCTAAACGCCAAATCCCGACGATGCGCAGCATCCTTCGACAACAAAACAACCCCACTTCTCCATTCCTTCTCATGGTTCACTCCCCTCTTCTCCTTCTCATTCTCCTCACATCGACCAGCACCCAAGTCCAGCAACCCACCCGAAATCGAACCGACCCGACACCCAGAATCCTTCCCCTTCCTATCGTCAGACACCACTTTGAGCAAATACAGCACAGCCCATTTGTTATTAATGCTTCCGGGACCCGTCTTGGAGGCGAACTTGGCGTACAAATCGGCGAAAGCGAGGGCTTGAGAGGACTTCCCTTGGAGGGCGAGGCGGCGCTTGATGGATTCGGCCATCGCGGCCTCGTCGGGAGAAATGGAGGGCGTCAATCGGGACGAGAGGATCCGGATTGCGTAGCGCAGGGCTTGGGTCGGGTCGGGTTTGGAGGGGTTAGGGTTAGGGTTTTGGGTGGGTGTGGTGAGCGGTGAATTGAGGAGGCGAGTGACGAGTTCCTTGACTAGATCTAGCACCTCTTGGTCTCCCATTGCCGGCGAGTGGTGGTGTTGCCGGTGGTGGTGATTTGGTGCCCGAGTGGAGTTGGGAAGAGAGAGGGAGGCGAAGAAGGGTGTGAGAGGAGAGAGAGAGAGGTTGTGTGTGTGTTTGAGGAAGGAGGGTTTTTGAAAAAGGGGATGAATTATTCTGATTCTAATTTTTCATTTCGTATGGGCGCGTAGAATTGAAAGGCCCTACTATGATATTCCGTCCCCTAAGCTCTTTTCGCGTAACAGAGCGTAATGGGTGTGCTCCAGCAATAGCTCAGGGTTGTGTTGTCTGTCACTTTTGTTTTTTATTTTAAATTTATATTTCACTTATTGATTGATGATATATAAATATTTTTTTTAATTTTTATTTCTGAAATAAATGAAATAAAAATAAAAAAATCATAAAAATATAGTTTTCATTTTCATTTTTTATTTTATCTGAATAAATTCAAGATCCTTTATAAAAAACATCATTTCATTTTTTTAAATGATTTCAATTTTACTATTTGTTTTTTTTTTCTATTATTGTGTTCAATTTTCACAGTTTGAACAATAATATCAAACAACCCTTGGATAGAGGCTGTTCTTTTAGACATTCGACTTGACCCGACCCTGTCAATTTTAACCAAACCAGGTCAGCTCGACCCCCTTGGATAGAGGGAGTTTCTTTACTAGATTTTGTAGTGGCTTATGACATGATAATTGTTGACTCTCTCTTGAACAAACCCCAAAGCAAATTCACGACTTTTGTTAGTTGAGTTACGATGACACAGATTTACTATTTTATGTGTAGACGAAGTGATAGAGTTAGATGTAGAGATTGTAAAGTTATCCCTAATGATTGTCTAACGAACCAACATAAGTTGTTGGTGTTTATGGCTGAAAAATGGATGGAGGACGAGAAGTATAAGACGTCATTCACAAATAAAATGCCAAAATCTCAATGGGAAAAGGACACAAAAGTTCAAAGTAAGGGTGTCAGCATACAGTATTCTAACATCTACCATAGATGTGAATGCGAGTAGCTTGTGGGTATCTATAATGAAAAGATTGAGGAACGTAGATGGGTAGTGTGGGGTACGATGACGAGAGGATTCAAATAAGCTACAGAAGCATGATGGTGGAATACAGATTTTAAGTAGGAAACCAATGAAAAACAAGAAGTATATAAAATGTGACGTGAAAACATCAACGATGAGAAGAGGGCCGATAATAGGAAAAGATACATATCCATAAAAAGAAAAGCTAAGACGGTGGTAGCAGAAGCAAAGGGTAGAGCATATGATTAATTATATGAATGGTTCGACACTAGAGAAGGAGAAAATGATACCTTTTGGATAGATCGAGCTAGAGAGAGGAGGATAAAAGATGGAACAGATTCGGTGTATTAAGGACGAAAGAGGACAGGTCTAGGTAGGGGAGATAACTATCAAGGACAGATATCTGAGGCATATTTATGAGTTCTATAATGAGCATGATATTAGAGACGCAGATAAGAAACCAATTGTTGAATGAGAGGTATATGAAACTTCAAAAGAAGAAGAAATCAACACAGAAGAAGTCAAGAAAGCAATACGTACGAAAAATAGTGAATGCCATGGCGAAGGGGGCAAATGGTATTCCTATAGAAGATTGAAAGTGTCTTAGACATGAAGCCATTGTTTGATTGACACATTTATTCAATGTTACATTCAAGATTGGTAGAATGTCAGATGAGTGGAGGATAAGTGTAATAGTTCCCCTTTGCAAGAGGAAAGGGAACATTCAGTGTTGCGACAATTATTGTGGCAGTAAGTTGTTGAGTGATAGGATCGCTGCACAATAAAACAAAAAAAAAAAAAAAAAACGAACATTAGATTTACGTGAGAAAACCCTCAAGGGGAAGAAAAACCCACAGTCGCCGACAACCAATCAACTATGAAGAAGAAGAGTTACAGATCAACACAACAACGCTATACTCCTACGTCTGAATTGTGTTTTGTCTCTAATACGCTCCAATTCTGCATATTCTCTATATCTCAATCTCTCAGATGCGCACACACAACTAATAAAAACAGAAAACCCTATAAAATATAAATACAGGACTTCGTTAAACACATTGCGCCTACGATCTGCTCCTCGAGATTTGGATCACACACTTAACATTGAGTCACTCAACGAAACTCTGGGAAAGGGTATTGTAGGGAGGGTTATGAGAAGTTATTGATGTTACAGAGAATCAGTTTGGTTTCATGTCAGGAAGGTTAACATTGGAGGCGATATATCTTTGGAGATAGACAAAGCATTATAGGACTTATCAGAAGGATTTACACGTGGTTTTCATCGATCCCAAGAAGACGTACGATAGAGTTCCTCGTAATATTTTATGGAGTTATTTGAGATGCAAAGGAATATCACCAACATATATAAGGGCAATTAGAGACACATATGACAGAGTATCGACCAGCATAAGAACTGGATAATGGATGAAAGGACTCCTTCCTATACGAGCAAGACTACACCAAGGATATGCCCTTAGTCCTTTTCTTTTTGCATCTGTCATGGATTAGTTGACAAGGGACATTTAGAAAGAGGTGTCGTGGTATATGTTATTTGCTAATGATGCTGTCTTAATCAATGAGACAAGAAAAAGAGTGAATGAATAGTTGAAATGATGGTGAGAAAGGTTAGAACCAAAGGGACACTACAACATGTCAGGCCTTTGGTAGAGTTTTTTTTTTTTTTTTTTTTTTGTAGCGTTTATGCAAACGCTACTATAATTTTTTTTGACAATGTTTTTTAACTGTCTCTATAGATTTAAAACCGCTACCATAGGTTTTGGCCAAAAAAATTATACATAAGGCTACTACAACGTTTTTATAACCGCTAACTTTGTCTAACTGTTGCAATAGAGGATATGATAGTGGTTTTTTATAACGCTTTTGTAATTCCCGAAAATTTTTGAGAATTTAAAAATGAATATATAGCATACGTACAGTACGTACGTAAATAAAGCGCAAATAAAAGACTTTAAATATAACGTCGCGAATTGAAATAGCCGCGTTTAAAGGTTATATATTTAAATCTAAGAAAATATTTGATTATTAAATCAAATATGACGATGGAATATTTAGAGTAATTAAATGATCGTTGCGACGATAAATATTACGAACGAATAATGTTATAAGGATATAACGTTGTAAACATTGCACGATAGGACTATCGATTTGATTCCATAAATAATGAATTATTACTCGGAAGGTCATATTTTCATATACGGGATAAATCTATCGATGCAAATAGATTTTTCATGGATTAATATTGCGAAATTATGATGAATAATGGATTGAACGAGACGTATCATGGGACGGAATGTGGGATTAAACCCACATGCACCTAACTTCTCCATTTCCCTCACCTTTCTCCGGCACTCTCCTTCCCACCTTAACCACTTCCACCATTCCACTCTTCCCTGCCTGCCACCAGCACCATCATCTCTAGCCGCAGCAGCCAGCCAACGCAGCCACCAAGAGCAGCCACCGCATAGCTCAACATCATCACTTTCATCTCATCATCACTTTCATCACCGTCATCTTCATCACCATCACGACAGGCAGACCAAGACAAAGGACAATAACCGCAGCAACTCCAGCAACATCACAGACAGGAACAAGAGCATCAAAGGATCCGTCCGTGTGATCGTGTGCATAAGGAAAACAAACGCGTTCGAGGTAACCTCACTCGTCCGAGATGTCTTTTTTATTCGTTCACACGTTTTAAGCACGTCCGTGCATGTGTAGGAAGTGTATATGCTGTGTTTGATTTGTATGCGATGGTTGGGATACGTTTTGATGATAAATGAGGGATCCGTGGGCATCGGACGTGAGTTCTGAACGTTCTGGACTGATGAGCAGTTACGCCCGCGACATCCTGGGTCGCGCCCGCGACAGGGAAAAAAATAAAATTTTACCGTCGCGCCCGAGACGGCCTTCTGATCAGGGAAATATCATTTTCGTGCAGCGAACCCTAAACCTGAATGCGTATTTGAGATATATAACCCATACGCATGGAAATATAAAGTCAAACGTGCATATACGATCACGTTTGACATGTGGTGGGATATTTGGGATCGAAATGAACTAGAATGCACTCTTATAATGTATATATCCTCACTGAAAATAAATAAAACCGACCGTTAAATAATGGCTAATTAGAAGGGACGGGGAATGTGGAACATAGTTACATTATCCATGTGAACTAATGAAAAGCAAACGAGTAAGAAATATCACCTCCTTGAATTGATAAGGACGACATTGACATCCCTTGTGGATCCGTTGGATCATTGGTCGTTTTCCTGAAATTATTAAGAAGGTCGAACATGGTGTCCCTTTTTCGATCCATTGCGATCATCTGTTTCTTTGAATAGTCTTGGTGTCTTGAGTTTGAGTCATGGCATTCCTGTATTATCCTCTGAGTCATCGTCACGGGTGAGAACTAGTTAGGGAGCGATGGGCATCCCCCATCCTCTTTGAATGCATGCAGCGGCTTCTACGCCGTTGTGACGGGACCACGGGTTGTTCTCTGCAGGTAGGCCCAAATTATCTCAATGTTGGCAAACGATACCACATTGAATGCCCTCAAGAGGTGCAAGACGACGCACAGAGTAGGCAGGTACGAATATACAAAAATGTATTGGGTAACCCGGCTGACGATTGACACTTTATCTTATCTCTGTACTCCGAGTCGGTCATATCCTTGGAGTTTCCGCTTCTGAGTCGAGTCATGAAACCTAAATAATTCCAAATGAAAGGAATTACTCTTAAAAGCGATATGAAGCCATATAAAGCAATGTAAAACGATGCTGGTTGATATGACCTCCATATTTTCCTATATATATAAAAATATTTTAGGGACTTTCGGCAATCGGCATAACCGTCAGCGGAAATTCCCTGCAATTGGGATTCGTACACCTGAGGTTGTTGAGTTTCAATAGCTCACGGTTATGTTTTCAACTGCAGGTATGCCCCCAATAGCACCTGAAGGCTCTTAGTGTGAGCTTGCATGCATATAGATGAATCCACGTACTTCGGATATTATGACAGATCAGATGTCTATATTGTTTAAATGTAATATACGATCTGCATAGCTTTCGTTTTAATGTTGTAACTAAATAGGTATTCGAAGTTGTAAACTATTACTGTGGTTACTGTTTATAGTTTTCTTGACATATATACCCCTAAACCCATTCGGTTTATTCGGTCTTCTCACAGATTGGGTCTATGACGACATAACGCTCACGTTTCATCCGGTCCGAAAATCCACGGACGTTACAGCTTTGCAAACGCTACCATAGAGACATCTATGACAGCGTTTGCAAATGCTACCATAGTTATTTGATCTTAATTAAGGCAGCGCTTTTTTTTTTTTTTTTTTGTAGCCTTTATGTAAATGTTGCTATAATTTTTTTTGGCAATGTTTTTTAAGTGGCTTCATAGATTTAAAACCGCTACCATAGATTTTGGTCAAAAAAATTATACATAAGGCTACTACAACGTTTTATAACCGCTACCTTTGTCTAACTGTTGCAATAGACGATATGGTAGTGGTTTTTTATAACACTTTGCAACGTTACCATTGAGACATCTATGACAGCGCTTGCAAATGCTACCATAATTATTTGATCTTAATTATGACTAATGGGAGAAAACAATAAATGAATTGATAACAAAAAATATTAACAAAATTTCATTGCCCCAATGGTTTAGCATGAGACTTATGAGGTTGAGGTTCCCGTTTCGAATCCTCCCAAATGCAAAAGTGAAATGATTTTATTAAAATTTATCGTCGAAGGTTAGCTACCACTGGCTTGTCATCAAAGGTCAGCCACCGCTGACCGATCGCCTGGGAGGTCTATCGTGGAAAAATATCTATTGGTGACGCTTGTAAACGTTGTCGTAGATTTTATTGTAGCGTTTTGAAACGATACCTTACTATCAAGGGTAACATTTTTAAACGCTGCTGTAAATGATTATGGTAGCGATTTTTTAAAGTGTCGTCATAACCAACGCAGACGCTATCATAGGCTATGGCAACGGCTGTTTAGGCAGTGATTGCCAAACCGCTACTATAAATCTATGGTAGCGATTTTAATATTTTTTTATAGCGTTTTCGAACCGCTACCATATATATGATATGGTGTAGTGGGATTTCGACATTTGGAGTGCAGATTTAGTGTAGCCTTTGGTGCATCAAGCTCGACATTTGGATTGGCTCAAAGCTGATCCTAATTACACAATCTTTTAGGTATCTTGGATCCGTGATACAAGGGATTAGAGAGATTGATGACAACATAGTTCATCGTACTAGAGTAGGATGGTCAAAATGAAGAGAAACATCAAGCATGTTATGTGATAAAATGATTTCTTGAAGATTGAAGGGCAAGTATTATCACATGGTGGTAAGACCAACTTTATGGAATGGAGTAGAGTGTTGGCCCATTGAGAAATCTCAAGTAAACAAAATGCATGTGATAGAGATAAAAATATTACGATGGAAGTGTGTGGGGGACGGAATCTCAAATGGAAGGATTCGAACGAGGCTTGAGACCTCTACTATTGAGGATAGGATGCAGGAGTCACGGCTAAGATGTTTGATCATGTCATGTATAAGGACTCATCGATTAGACATTATGAATCTATCGAGTTGACGAAAAGTTGACGTAGTATTAGGAAACCGAAGAAGCATTGGGGTGAAGTTATTAAACAAGACCTGACCCTACTCGGATTAACAACCGACATTGTCCTTATTAAGATTGTTCAACGCGATAGGATTAAGGTTATTGGATAGTATTAGTATTAGTTGCTATCTTATGATCGAGATAATTAGATTTTAAATTTTATTTCATTATATTTTTACTTTTACTTTTCTATTTTGATTAGGACTATCTTATAATTCTTGATAATTGATTTGATTTCATATGATGTCATGTAGTCTTTAGATTTGGTTTTATGGATTGTTTGTGAGGACTTTAAAAATAGTCTTTCTTTTATTCGCAATAGGGATAAGACTGTGTATATCCTGTTCTATCAGACCCTGTCTATAACGGAATATCTGAGTTGTTGTTTTTGTTGTTGTTGTTGTCTTTTTTACTAGAAAGCATGCAACCATCCTTCTTTTTTTTCTTTTTCTTTGTTTTTTTTTTTTTTGTGTTGCACCTTTTTATATTTAAGTTTTACTAACATTTAGTTCTTGAAGCCGTCATTATGGCCAATTAGGGAGAATTCATATCGCTTATCATCTATTTGATGTCTTCATATTGTTATGAAATGGTCATTTTTATGTTTATAATCATAGAATGATTCACGATTATGAGAAAAGTGTTACATGATGATAAGAGTAATGTCCGAATGACCACGTAGCTAAGAGTGTTTTAGGGAAAACCGTTGATTGTTTTTGTAAAAGAGATGACGATTTTAGAAAAAACGATAGACGATTTTTAAAATAAAAAATGACTATTTTCACAAAACCGTTAATTTTCAAAATTATCTTAATGTTTTCTTTAATACAAAAGTATGGGGTCAAAGTCGACCCTGGCCGACCCTTTTGGCCTTTGGATAAGGGTTTGGGTTAGAATCATACCTCAATCCATGTGGAAAATGCTCTTTGAGACCTGACAATTCCAAGCTCTAGGGTCTGGTCGGTCTGACCTTATCTACAGTAAAAGGCTTGAAAGTCTAGAATCGGGCCGATCCAACCCCATATTTTGACATTACAAATTATATTTCGATATTGAAATATATATATATATATATATATATATATATAAATTAAAGTTGGTTATTTATTATCTGAGTCTTCATCACGATCATGAAATCTCGATATACCTTCACCACTTCATCCTTCATCAATATCCTACATGAAATCTTTTTCTATTGTAAATCTTTTTGGGAGTTCGATGATCTCAAGGTCATATAGAGCTCTCCATATCGTTGTCGTAATCTCCTTCTGCTTTACTCGTAAAATACGGCTTTCATTTGTTTTTATTCTCTAGCCTCTTACACGTACAACGCTTCAACTTGTGACCTGATCTGCAACTTCACACCATGTTCTCGTTTGAGAAAATTGATAAGTCCGAAAAACTTCAATCTTTATCCAAAGATATAACCTTTAAACCAAACATCATGGAGTATCTTTTTCCTTGAAGATTCAAATTTTTCTTTGCGTGAGTTTTCGAACAATTACAAGTTACAACATCATCAAATGCTAATTATCCTCATCAAGCACGAAAAAGATATTCGCTTTTCATGAAACAATCCGTGAAGATACATTCAAGCAAGGAAATTAAACTAGTCGTCTAGAATCGTTTCAACCCAATACAGGCATGAAGAATCAGAAAGTTATTAATTAGGAATGATACATAGTAATGATTGATGTCGCTAAACATAGATTTTCGAATCTGCCTGTCCCTCCCCCAGCCAAGTCATATAAAACAAGATCGATCATGCCCTCCAATGTATCTTCAGGAAGATCTTAGTCGAAACTGACATTTTCCCTTGGTGCAATAGCATAGGCAACAGAACAAATGAAGCCGAGCGGGGAAGATGAAGAGGTTGTGCTTCTCAAAGAAATAGGCACCCTTTGCCAAAGACTAATAGGCATCGTAAGAAACAAGCATAGAAAGTATTTCATCGATACAGCAGAGTGGAAGACCTACTTAGGCATTGTGCAATGTCTCGTCTCCGAACCATCACGAGTCCAGAGAAAACTCCACGAGTATAATGTGAAAGTAAATTTCATTGCACAGACATCATTGTCGCCCCATTATAGAGAATACTGAAGGAAATCAATGTGCTCGAGGATACTGAAGGTCCTTGTAGGACTCTATTGCGTCTCTTGTGGAAATATCAGGAGTATTTGATTGAAATTGGAAATGAGAGAGAACTCTTAGATCTCATCCAACACCTTGGAGATGTGTTCCACAAGATCAGGAAGATCCCGGCGGACTATGGTCATGAATTACTGTACCACGACTACGATGAGGATGAAGGGGTTTAGGGTTTAGGGTTTTAGGGTTTTAGGGTTTAGGATGAAGATACAGAAGCCGGTGGGCCCTCTTCTCCTAAGGCGCCGGTGGGGAAAGGAAGATATGATACAGCTGGTGAATGAAGTTACTACCTGATCTTGATAGTTCTGATAATATAAGAAGATCGACGACGATGACTTATTTAGCACCACCATATTCGTTTAGCAGTTGATAGGACTAACCCATCACGTACTCCTAACAGACACCATAGCTAATGTTAAAGCGAAGTCTAGGGCCGCTGGCAGCGGCTTGCTTCCATATGCATATAAACAGAAAACTCATCACGTTTGATTAACATGCACTAAAATTCGTAAACCTACATTTGATATATAACTGTTCTTGGACGATGTGATTTCCCAAATGCAATTACTTGGTTCATTTCCAGAATATATGTGCTGCAAAGGCAACAATAAACTATATAACCTCACATCGTCGTAGGTTTCTGATTTCTATTTCCAGTCTAAGCACCTAAGCTATACTCTTGCCTGTTGGTCATCCTGATGTGGACTTTGAATAACTCGAGGTTGTGATTACTGTTCGAAGATTATGTGCAAACAGGAGGAGGAAACTGCGCTTCTTGAATCCTCTCCTTGTCAACATGTCACTCATGTGGTACAATTTGCATGTTCTACCCTCGACGGTGGAGAGGCTCTCTCTTAACTTGTAGTATCAAGTTTGCTGTCCTGGAACCGGATGCCACAGTGTTCATCTATGAAGGCAGACAAAGGAAGCGCCATCACAGCAAATATCAAATAAAACAATACAATATAGTATAATATAATATTCTCTCCGTCCCATAATAAATATAACATTTTTTTAATGTTTCATAATAATTACAACATATCTTATTTAGAAAATTATAATCTAAAAAAATACAAAATCAATCAAACTCAGCTACGGTATAGCCACGGTAAACCCGGTATCACAAAAAAAAATTCTTTCTTCATCAAATTCGACAAAAATTCAATACACACATAAAATCTCGTGCCGATCAATTTGTGACATTTATTATGGGACAGAGGGAGCATGATATGAGTAATAGAAAGAAAAGATGACTATCGTTTCTGACTAGGAACAGTTACCTTTGAAAACATTCGAGATCAAATTTTGACGATCCAATTGTTATATAACCTTAATTAGTGATACTCATTATGCATATAAATTTTGGGATCGAACAGTCTATCACGTATTAATAATCGATGAGCGTTGTGTTTTAAATTTGTCTTAATCATTGATATTATAGTTTGTTGATTACATATTAAATCATACTTAATAAAATATGATCTATCATCTTAAAAAATCATAATCAATCGTTTAAATTTTAAATTTATAAGTTTTGAATTTAAAAAGAAAAAAAAGGTGGCCGCCATTTGGTGATGGGAACAACGGCCGTAATATAATACTCCCTCCGTCCCTGATAAATTACGATACATTATTAAAAATGAATGTCCCACATAAATTATAACACTTCTATTTTAGGTAATTCTAAAATATCAAAAAACTCAAACTATCCATATTTTATATCATATCATCTTCTCCCTCATTATTTTTTTTCTCTCCATCCACTCACAATTTCTTTCACTCACTCACAAGGATATAAAGATAAAACATCACAAAATGAATACATTCCTTAATAATTGTGTCAAGTCAACACATCGTAATTTATCTGAAACGAAAAAATATAATATAATATAAAAATAATAAAAATAATGACAACATTCAGCAGAATAAGGACGGAAAAGTCAAGTTTGCATCAAACGGAAAAACAGTATTTGATCTATAACCTATTAACCTTGACCAACAATGGTACATCAAGGACTTACACAACAAGAAATGACGGACCTGGGTCCACTGCTGTGTAAAACGTACAACAACTCTGTTGTATATCAAACCAAAGATGCATGTTGCACTATCAAACATTTTTCATTTTTTTTTTCTTTTTTTGAAAAGTTTAGGACGTTAAATTTCATTATTCAAATTATTGATACACTCATGCAGAACTGACTCAAATAAAATCAAGTCCCACGAATTACGTTGATAACACTTAGTAACATATCTAACCATGATATGAACGACTCGATTAGCTTTTCACCTTTTTTTTTTTTTTTTTGGGCATTTGATGCCCTCTTGTTGGACAGTCCATGGGATCCTGCCCGGATATGACCCAACAACAGCAGCCAAATCGCATACTGCCGTGAGTAAAACTCGGAACTCATCCAGGAGATCAGAAACCAAACCCCACAAACAATAAGGTCGTTGTAGATCCCAGAGGGTTTGCTCTATTGAGCAAAGAACCTCTCAGCAATCTGGAAACCGAAGCCCATACGGAAAAGCCCTACCAAACAAATTCAGAGGCCATCATGCCATGAAGGTGAAAAAGCAACAAGCAAGTAGCATAGATGTCAAAGAATCGAAATCCAAGGATACACCCGAGAAAAATTAATCAGGGTCTATGACAGTGCCAACAACACATAGCACTCGGTAGCATGCATAGTAATCCATAATAACATGGACAAGATCCGCCGTCAATGCTTGAAGATATTCGGAACCTAACAGAATGATAAACAGCGATAATTTAACTCAAGTTACATGCCGTCTTCTACAATACTTAGAGTCCAAAGCCAAAGATTGCTCGTATCTTGTGGAAAATGAGATCTCGCCAGCCTCTCTCGGTGTTCTCCACCACAGTTTCATTTCCATACCTACATCAAACGGTATACCAATAGGAAATTAAATATGGCAATATTAGACAGGGAAAAGGTAACAAAAACTTAAGTATACAAAGTAACCTGTCTTCCTCGGGGACATCAGTTTGCACCAGTTTGATGACAGTGACACCGGGCTCTGGCTCATCAAAAGTTAGCTTCACCTGAAACAAAGAACCAAGGCAGGATACATAAGCATATGAAATCACGGCATGTGAAGTCAAATGTCAAGAAAGTGCCTAGATTACTGCTGCAGTTGCTTAAACCTAACCAGCTTTACTATTTCGCTACCACTGGAGGCAAAATAAGTTAAGAAAATGGCGAGTTTGAAATCCACAACAAATTATTCATCAGTTGTAAATCAAGCCTGGTGAAAGAAACTAAAAAGAATAACTGGAACAGTCATAATTGAAGGACAACACATAACCTTCAATATATATTACAGTCAGCTAACAACAACATAAGACCAACACTCCATACCCAAAAAAAACATAAGACCAACACTGGTATTCAAAATTCAAACAGATACATAAACAATGGATGAAGTAAGCAAAGCTACGAGGGAAAGAGATGGTGACAACAATTAATACATATAGTCAGCCATGTACCCATGAGGAAATGCCAATGACAAAACTAGGGCAAATAAGCTAAATAGTATCATAGAACTTCACCAACGCCACCTTTCATCCATTGGCTCCTATTCTATTTGAGGTCTCCGCTTCTCCTAAGCCAGACATCGAATTCCATGTAGTCCCAAAGTGACCAAAATATATTAAATTGGAATAGATGGGATCCTCATCCCCAATGTTATAGAAAACGGTTTCATTACTCGATCCGTCTAGGACTCAATACCTTTTAATCGGTCTAATCGTCTGATTATTCGGTTTACTCGATTTGTGATATTAGTAATAATATTAATATAAGCATGTAATCAAGAGGCATTCGGAGGAAGAGGAAAAATCATGTCCTACAGAATTAGTCTATTTTTTTTTTTTTCAAATCCTAATTAGGCTGCATATCTTTTTTTCCATTTTTCTTTTAACTTTCTTTAATCGATTCTTTTTATTTTAGTTTTAAAAAAATTAATCAATACCAATAAATCATCAATTAAACGAAGATTAAAAAATTAAGGATTAATAGACTGATTAAGCCTTTGATCGCTTAATTCGATCGACTTTTCAAAAATTACTCGGCATACTTACGAAAATGATTAATCGAACGATTAATCACCAATTAATATGTTTTTTACAAGAAGAAGCTAACCAGAGAATGGTTTCTCCTCCACAATAACCCCAGTGACCCTATTTTACATACATGTCACAGGCATTTATATACATGTTAATTTGATATGCCCCCCTCCAGCATAAATCACATTACCTCAATGGTAAAAGATAAAACAGAAGGACATCTGAACTATATACTATGCAAACAGAGATGACCTTATCTTCAATTGAGATCTTTTGATCTTAATTATTTAATTTTTCATTCGGATTCGATTAAATATTACTCCCTCTATCTCATAATTGTTACAATATTTTGACTCGAATCGATTTTTATGTGTGTGTAGAATTTTCATGAGATCCGATAAAGAAAAAATATTTTTTTAGCGATAGTGTAGAAAAGATAGTGAATGTACTGTAACAATACATATAGTGATTCTTTTGATATGTTTTAGATTAAATACTTGCCAAAAATAAAAATGCTACAAGATTTTTGAGACGTCCCAAAATAGTGAGTGTTGCAAGAATTATGGGACGAAAAAATAATAAATTAAAAAATAAATACAATTAATAATAGCTGAATTTGAATTAAGAGAAAAAAGATTAATGCAATAAAATTTATTGATTAGTAGTAGTTGATATATTTTGATTGAATTTTGATTGGTAGAGATTTAATACAGATATTTATCAAATCTACGATTACAATTAAATTTCAATTTTAACGATGAAATAAACGAAGAGAATAATATTTCATTTACAAAATATTTCATAAATATGATTATTCATATCTAATACTATTTTATCATTATTTATGGAAGAATTCCTGAAAATTATCACTTTTCAAGGACGTACCATCAAAAAATTTTAATTCTCAAAAGATCTCAATTTATGAAAAATGCCTACACTTCCCTCCCCACTCACCCACCACCAAACCAAACCCGCAGATCTCTCCACCCCACCCCTTTTCTCTTCCTTTTCCTCTCCCTCCAATCTCTCTCATCTCCGGCACTACTTGCTATTGCCGTCGTTGTCAACATCGGACTCCTCATCATTGGGTCAATTGATGAGGACTACGATTAGGGTTTGATTAGTTGCGTGATGAGCCAAAATTTAGGGTTTGATTATTTTATATCGATTGTAGGGTTTGTGAAATAAGGTTCCTTGGAATTGATTGATTTCGATTTCATTTTGGATGATAGTAGTCATAAAACAACGATTCTTGAAGAACATGATTGCTTATGGTGATGAATAGATGTTATTGATTGATTTTATACCACTGATACGTGCAAATGAAGAAGAGAGGTTCTGCACATTCATGGAGAAAAGTAATACGCTTATGAAAGAAGGTAGTACGTCAAATGAAATAAAGTAGTGCGCCTATGAAAGGATCTAGTACATCTATACAAAAAATCAAGTACGTCTATGAAAAAAATTAATACCCCTATGGAAACTATGTACAAATGAAAGATCTTTAAAACACATAATGTTATAAAACTAGTACGTGCTTTAAAAAAAATAATATGCCAAATTGAAAATAATAAGTCTAAAGAAAAAGTAGTATGTCTATGTTAATTGAAAATATAATACGCCTAAACAAAATAATGATTTGAATATGCATTCAAAAAATCTAGTACGTCTAAACAAAAAATAACATGTCTAAGAAGTAGTACGTCTATACAAAATATAATATGCCTATATAAAATTTAATATGTCAAAATTGATATGTCAAATAAAGAATGATCAATCATGGATTATGATAATCTAAAAAGATGTACTAGTTCAAACGTACTAACTCAGGCGTACTAGTACGTCTGTAAAAAAACGTAATATGGCAACAAAGTACTACGGCAATAAAAATAAACATTCATTTAAAAAGTAGTATATCTATTCAAAAATGACATACTATTTTATGATTGGGATCAGATTTGTTCAGACAAGCATCCTAATGCACGAGTCTCCTCACCAAATTAGATGCTGATCGATGATGATGATCTAGATGATGTTCAATGATGATGATCGAGATGGTGATCAATGATGATCGAGATGGTGATCAATGATAATCGAGATGGAGATCGATGATGATGATGATCGATGGTCGACGATCTATAATTATGACACTTGATGATCGATGATGATGATGATTAAACTTTGATCAAATACATAGCCATCCCGCGATCAAATCAAATTAATGATCATGAACGATGATTGATGACGATGATGATCGATTATCGATGATCAATGATCAATGATGGAGATGATGATGATCAACGATAGAGACGATGAAGACAGAGAAGATGATGCTTGAGGATGAGACGGAGAGGTGATGATCAGTGATCGACAAAGAAAGAAAAGAAAAACAATGAGAAAATAGAAAAAGGGACAAAATAGGAAAGGATTTGTGTTTTTTTTTTTTTTTTTATAAAAGTGATACCCTATGGGAATAAAGTTTCCTTGATTATACCTCCTTTAAAATAAGTCTCCAAAATGATATTCCATGGGAATTTTCATATTATTTATCAGTTAAAAAGATGTCCTATCTCTCCCTTCTATCGTACAACCAATACAGTTTTTTCGCCAAGAATGCCCCATGCATTATTGCACAGGCGGATATACTAGTATGGTTCTTATACTGGGCAAAGTACTTCATAGCACATTCAATCACGTAGTTCTTGTTCCACTGGCAAGCTATAATCAAAAGAGATGCAAAAGAAAGGAAGCAACCACAATATCAGGAGGTGAAGGGACAAATGTGTGTCTGCATACTGCCACATAGCACAATCCAAAAGCAAGATAACAAACTAGCCCTTTGAACTTGTTTTTCATATTTCAACCACTAAAGCTTCAAGATAGTAATATAGAAAGTGCATCAGAAGAGCTATTTCTTGAACTTTCCTATTCCTACAATCCTCCCAGCCGTTAATTAGTCAATCTAATATTGGAAAGCTGATTCCATTGAATCAACCATCAAGACAACAATGAACAAGTGAACAATACAAACACAATGACGATCACAATCCAACTTCGTTTCATCTTGATTCCACATTGCAACTCGCTAAGACACCAATAAACTCACTATAGGAAAGAAAAGATACACTCCACAATAAATCATAGTATAGCGAACATTCAAGCCCAAGAAGCAAGCAATGCATCAGAAGAATACAATACGGTAAATCAATTAGACATGGGATCAGAAACATACCGTAGAAAAGATCCCATCAGGCCAGCTCCCAAACCTCCACTTCTGCACGATCAACTTCCCCGGCTGCAGCTCCACATTCGTCCCGGTCACCGACCCATCGAAAATACTGAACTCTCCACCAACTTCCCTACTAATCCTCGCATTGCTCTGCGTAAACCCCTTCCACCTATTCTCATCCATCAGTATCTCGAACATATCGACCGCCCTGCAACTAAACCTCTCGGTCAGCTTAATCGTCTTAAACCCCTTCCTCTCCTCGCTCTTCTTCGCCAACGTTTTCTCCTTCTCTACCGTGGCCGCCACCACCTTCTCATCCCCTGCCTTCTTCTCCTCCTTCGGGGCCACCTTCTTGGCCTCCAATTCCTCCCTGCACGGCCCCCCCTTCGCCATACTCTCCACATAAACCCTAATCTTCTCCCACACCAACCCCTTCCCCTTGGCCAGAAACGCCTCCCTCAACCTCCTCCCGATCGGTCCCTCGTCCTTCACCGAAACCCTAATCTCTGGATCCTCCCCGGCATTCTCGTCCGACAAATACGGAACCTCAACCGACCCCTCAACCTTCAGAATCACCTCCCCCGTCGCCTCGTCCCTAGCCTCGCCTTCCCACGAGACCGTGAGACTCAACTCGTACCCGGGGATGATCTTCCCCTTCCTGACATTGACATACGCCTCACCGTCCACGCGATCGACCTTGGTGAGCGTGATGTAGAGGTTGCCTTCGCCTGAGAGGACTGCGAGGTTGGAGAGGAGGGAAGAGAGGAGGTTGCGGGAGTAGTCGAGGCAGTCCGTCTCGGCCCAATGCCAGTTGTGGACGTTCGTTCCGTCCGGTCGGTCGGACACGATCCAGCGCTTGTCGCCTTCGCCGAACTTGGCCATTATAGAGGGAGGGAGAGATGAGATGAGGGAATGATTGATTGTTGGATGCGGTGGCGGCGGCGGCGGCGATCAGAGATTGGGGAGGAGGTGTGGTGTTCGGAGTTGGGGATGCGTTGTGCCAAGGAGAAGGGTCTGGAGGTTTCAAGGGCGAATAAAAGCGACGCGGACGTGGAAGACTCTGGAACAATTTTTCTAGGTGGATTTTAGGAAATGATTTTAATCATTTTTTTAGAAAACGAGTTATGAATAAGTAAAATTATTTTTTAGAAAAATGATTTTTGATGATGTGACGTTTTTTTTTCAGAAAATAATTTTAATTGTTAAGAATTCGTTTTTTTAGAAACAATTTCTTCAATAAAATCAAATTCGTTTTCTGAAAAAACGAGTTCTTTTTCAATATTATTGAAAAAAAAATAAATATTAAAAAACAATGCCGGTGGATTTTTTCTAGTCATCATTGTTTTTTTGGAAGGGTTCAAGAAATATGTGTTAAATTTATCTGTTAAAAAATAAATAATTAAAATTAAAATAATATAATTTAAAAGTTACAATTAAAATATTTTTTTAATTTTAATTATTTATTTTTAATCATTTAATTTCAATTATTTATTTTTTATTAAAAATATTTATATTATGATATATATATATATTTTAAATTAATGATGAATATTTCTTTTTTTAAAAAAAATATATATATTATCTAATCATCGACAACATCATCCTCATCAAAATCTGGCTCACGAATTTTCACCTTTTCTTCCATTGAATCCAACAACATCAAACCCGATTGGTTTCGTGCGCATAAATGACAAAATCGTACAGCAATATTTTCGTCTTTGCTCCTCAATGACACCAATCGCACACGAATTTCCTTCTTCTTCTGTTGAATCCGATGACATCGTCGTCATCGACATCAAAACCGATGACATCATTGTGCACATACATGACGAAACGTACAATAATATGACCATCTTTGTCTCGAAGAACGAAGAGACTGTACACAAGCACAAAGACAATACAACGGGAATGTTCACAAGTCAGTGGATTGATGCGAACCATCTCCTTGATGAAAAGCACAACAATAAGGTCGAACAACACGGACCATTTCTTTGATTGAAAGCACAAAAGATAATAAGTACAACACGATCGTACATGTGATCGATCCATCTATTGATTGACAACATAATAAATTATCATAACAGATCAAAAAATTATAATTTATGTGAAAAGATGAAATACTTATTTCGTATTGTACCGATCCTTGACTTATTTCGTATAGTGAAGCACCATATTTAATTCACATGGTGATAGTCTGATATATGGTCCTTGCAGCAGCGGCATCAAAAAGTTCAGCTATTTGTTCTTGTCACGTTACGAACCCATGGGTAATGTAGCACAGTTATGTTTGGCCATGACATCCAAATTGCACGCTTTATCAAAAATTTGGCCATCAGACTTGTCCTTTGTTAAAACGAAGACCCGAACAATGTCTCCAATTGGTCATCCATCATCAACCACAAGTCTCATCTCACAGCTGAGCACCGTGCTGACTTCTCCTCCTCCTCATTGAAAAAACGATGGCAGCTAGCTCACAACCGGACCGGATTCTGCCGGGCCAAGCTCCAATTCCGACCCGAATTCCTCCGGTTCACAGCAAATGAAGCAACCCCGGTTCTCTACCTCCATCTTTGCTCATCAAATTCTCTGTCAATTTTGCGCTGGTTCGTGGCATCGAATTCAAGGGGTTCTTGCCCAATACGGTTGTGGTCAGCAAAACCCTGTCGTCGCTGCTTTTTCATGGTTTAATTTCGCTAATTGGTGATGTTTGGTAATTATTAGACTTGTTAGGACTAGGGTTTGTGATTTGGGGCAAATGTTGTTTGTTTGACAATTGGGGGTTTTGTATTCGGGTAATGTTCGAAGAAAAATCAGGGGTTTTCGGTGTTGACTTGCTTGGGGTGATTCTAAGTTTTTGTTGATTTGACCGGAAATGGGGGGAAAATGGGAGCTTTTTGGATATTGATAAGAGTACCATTTTACTTGGTTTGAGGGGCTTTAAAAGGGGATTTTGGGTGGTGGGTAATTGGCGGCGATGGTTGATCATGAAGATGATGAGGTGATGAACCTCGACTTGAATTTAGGGCCAATGTCGCCTTCTTCGGTTCGGGTTGAGCCGGGATCATCTGGACCATCCACTGGTGGAAACGGGGAATTAGGTCTTGATGAACAGGTTACGGAACTCATCGACCGTCGGATTAGGGAAACACTGCAGAGTAGTTGGGGTTTACAGTTAACTCATGCGTATCCAAGGCTAACGAGAAGATTTGACGTGGGGCAGCTGCAGCCTGATCCTATAGATGAGGTTGTCCTGTCTGATGAACCAGAGACTGAGAATGGGATATCGGGTCGATTTAGTTTCAGAGAGATGCTTAGGAGTAGCTCTACGAGATGGAGACAGCTCCATGCTAGGGAGGATGTGCCCTTAGAAGCTCATGCCATTCCTGATTCAGGGGATGATGCAGATCGTGATGTTGCTGTCAATGGTGGGTCAATGCTGCAAATCGGAGAGGGAAGTGGATCTGGGGAAGAAAGGAACAATCAAGTCGTAGAGAGCGCCGTTGATGCGACCTTGGTAGTGTTGGAGGGTGAAGCAGCCGATAAGAAGGAAAGTCCTGCTGAAAAGGGAAGCGGCACTGATGGAGGGTTCTTTGATTGTAATATTTGCTTGGATTTGGCTAGAGATCCAATTGTGACTTGTTGCGGCCACTTATTTTGTTGGCCTTGCATTTATAGATGGCTGCATATTCATTCTGATGCAAAGGAATGCCCGGTGTGCAAGGGAGAAGTAACGATCAAGAATGTTACTCCCATATATGGTCGTGGGAATAATTCCACCCATGAGGTGGATGAGGATGTTGGGATCAAGATCCCGTTGAGACCGATTGCCAGAAGGGTCGAAAGTCTGAGGCAAGCCATTCAGAGGACTGCAGCTAGTTTTCCAATTGAAGAAATGATCCGACGTCTTGGTAGTCGGTTTGACTTAACTAGGGCTGATGTCTTGCAGCCTGCAGACATCCCGGGTGCTGCTCGTGATACAATAGAAAGAGGTCAGTCCTTGCTCAATCGGATTTTGACCTCCCGAGGGATGCGCAGGGAACAGAATCTGGATGTGGGTCCAAACAATGTGGTCGATTTGACGCAGGATGCTGTGGCGAGGCCTGAGGTATCGGAATACCGCAGACTTCCATCTTTGATTTATAGAAGGGCACATTCTCAGTTTGGGGCTTCTGCTCCTGTGCCTCCTATAGGTTTAGGTGAACGGTTTGGTGAGGCATTTAGCCGAGCCCCTCCTGTGGCTCCTGTAAGAAGTCATGATCATCCTCCATCCGTTGATGATAGAGATTCTTTCTCAAGCATAGCTGCAGTTATACATGGAGAATCTCAAAATGTCGATACTGCTGTTGAAATAGATTCTGGTGTTTCTCTCTCTACTTCGTCTTCCAGACGGCGATCTGATGCTTCAAGGGTCTCCGACATGGATAGCGGAGATTCTCGTGTGCTCAGGAGGAGAAGGATGAATTGAGAGAAATCTGCCTGACTTTCTGTCATGAGGTATGCTAGAATCAACTACCTGTATCGTTTGTCCATGCTACAAGTGTTGTTTTACCTTAAATATTTTAAATGTTTTGCTGTCAGTTTAGTTTCTGTTCGACAGGTCTGCGTTCTTTCTGTGGCTTCTTTGTCTTGTTTATGAATGCAACGCAATTGTGTTATGGCTAACACATCTCGGCTTTTTTTATCTCTGAAACTTTGCCTGCTATGGTTCTCTAAATTCTGCCGTCTCTTCGCTGAATGAGTTGCTGATATGCTTGCAGTTGGATGACCGTCTTTCAAACTTAGCTCTGTTCTGGCTTCTTCATTTTCTGCTTTTTAAGTTTCATGTGTTTGACATATTGTTGCCTTTTCATTTGTTGCCTTTTCAAGTGCACGGACTTGTGTCTTCTCTAGTTTTCAGGAAATTCATTGGATTAATCAAGAAAAAGTTCTCACCAAAATAGTTAATCTTGTAGAAAATGTCACCCTATCTGTTTATATACCCTCCATCACTATGTGCTTTGATGTCTTGATAGTTGGGTTTATGCTTTACATACTGTTGCAGCTGAATCCAATCTCTTCTAACAGGGGTAATGCATATGGGGGTCGCATTGGTGTAGGGGAGATCGTCAACGGAGGAGGCGGTTTCTGATTACAAGCTTCTTATAGTAAGTTGGCTCCTCATCATTTGTTTCTACATGTGACTGGAGCGGCATCAAATTTCTCACCAGGCGGGGAGGACAACTATATTTGATCCTCTTACTCTTTCGTGTATCATTTCATTTGAACATGTCTGATGTCAATGATTATGCATAATATCTCTATGTGAAATACTTTGCGGATTCGTGGTCAATGTTTTCTGCAATTCTAATAATGGTGATATATGCTGCTACTTTATAACACCATTATTTTCGGTTGGGAAGGAACTCGTATCCTTGGTGTTCCCATTAGATTCCCAGTATTTTGTCTCGCAATTACAACTCCAATGTGGCTGTTGATTGTGGTTGAGATGCAAAACTCTTGGCTTGAAGATGTTACAGCATTGGTATGCCTGATTATAGACCATGAATGTTTGCAAATCCAGCAGGGAAGTATATGGATTTGGTCGATGCATCTTGGAAGCCTTCGTGCTCGACAGGGCACATCTCTAGACTGAATTGTTAAAACACATTATATCTCGAAAAGATCCAAAAGTGAGACGACTTACTGCTTCATTTCAACCTTCAAAACATTCAAACCTTCCATTATGGCCCCAATTAGGCAACTTAACTGTGCATGCCTTGCCATATTCACAGCTTCATTCACCGTCCGATCCTCAACCTGATTCTCTTCCTTGGTCACACGAAACTAACGCTCAAACTCAACGAGCAAGACTTCCTCGGTCTCTTTCCTTTCATTTACGCGGGCTGAATCTACAACAGCATCACTTCTATGTCGCTCATCCAATGAGCATGTTACGTTGTCAGCTCAAGTCCATCATGATCAGTCCATTCTTTTATTGTCGAATGCCTTCTGGCTCAGCCTTTTCATACAAAATATCACTTGCACAAAGACAAAAGGGCCTCGAGCATGCTCGGCTCAATTCCCCTGCCTACACACCCCTTGATCGAGCATAAAGGGCTCGTCAATCCGACTACTTCTTGAGAGATAAGGCTTTTGCAATTAAATCCAACATTCGCCCAAGAACATTGATCTATGATAGCTGAATATTCATATCAGCCACCACCTCACGCTTTGCTGCAAAATTCTGACCGAACTCCGCTTTGTCAGATCAAGCTTCTGGCCTCCTCATCGAAGTGCTTCAGTAGTCCACGGAATCCTGTTGTTACACCACCCGAACTTCCATCAACGCACGTTGCCTTACATTCTTCCCATGTGCCCTGCATTCTTCCATGGGTGAACCCGGTGCAGCACCTTTGATACCATCTGCCACGGATGACTGCACCAAATGGAGTGCAAAAAATGGAAAGTGGGAAAGGGAATGAGAACTTATCAAGAGGAAGACCAGATACTGAAATGATTACCACCCTAATAAGCAAGACTAAGTCATGTGAGAGTCACATGACTTTTCCCACCCAAACACGAGCCGCAGAAGGTGTCAGTAAACCGGCTACGAATATAAAATGGTATATAACATCCTACAAACCAAATCTGCACATTCTAGCAAAAAGCAAATCAAAATCTCATATGAATAAAACAAGGTTAAATAACAGAACCACTGATCAATAATCATACTCATACATAAGAATGCTCAAGGCACTAAATGATTTACTAATCGATAGAAGTTCAGTAAACCTATCGGAAAACAAAAAGGTTAGATGTAAGGAAAGAACCTTTTGTCCCTTTCAACAAATGTCTATGACTACAAGATTTTATTCGTCAAAAGTATTTCACCCTAAACAATAGAGAGAGAGAGAGAGAGAGAGAGAGAGAGAGAGAGAGAAGGCATAACATATGCAAGTATGAAACTTCTACAGCACTGAAGCATCATCAATCTGCACTGATAAGTTTTGTACACCGAGATCATGAAACAAACCATGGGTGTACCGCAATATTGATTGTTCATCAACTTCGTGTTTCACCTGCATGGAGTACACATGCATGCTATTAGAAATGGAGAAACAAGGGAACAGCATGCTAGCCGATACAACCCAGATTCTTATGCAAAACCCACCTGCAGTGAGAGTGATCCAACGATGTGACCAGGCACAAATTCCCAAAACCGAGCTTCAGAAACATCAGAAACGTCTTCTAGGGCAGCAATCTAACCATGGAGAAGGAGACTTCTCAAATTCAACACATGGTATACGACACAGCAATGGAGAGTGTACTTTCCATTGAAAATGTCCGAGGTGAAAGGTGCCAACACCACATGACGGAGCTTGGGAGCACCCCACAGTTTTTTTTTTTTTTTTTTTTCCGCTTCTACCAAGTAAAACAAATGAGGGAATCACCTGTCTACAGCATTTATTCAACGCTGAAGAAGGAATATTAGGTGGTGCTGTTTGCAGCAAGATACCACCGGTCGCTTTGAAAAGTGGCATCACAAGCATAAAAACTGTGACTGAAACCAGTCCCAGGCACAATACTTCGGCATTCTGAACCCTGAAGAAAGGAAACAATATCAGCAGCATGAAAGGACCCAGATTATTGGATGACATGACAGAAGATAAACAGTTTTACCCCAGAGATAGGCACCATGATGCCAGGATCAAACCTGCACTGAAAATATTGGGAAAGCCACTTTAAGCAAAAATAAATTTAACCTGAAGGGGTGACCGTAGTAAAGTCATAATCAATAGTACTCAAGCAGAGGGATCATTAAGAAAAATGAACCTGCGGATCGAATCAGCAAGAACATGCAAGCAAATTGAGTGGTAGTTCATGTCCTCTGCACTTCTGTAGACTGCAGCCATTTATACAAGCAAGGATCAGTTCATACAAACGATTTCCCTTCTTCAACGCCTCATCTCTAGCTCCCTTCCCACCATCTCTAGCTTCCAAAAGCAAACAAAAGGAAAACAAAAAATAAAGAAAAGAAGAAAAGAACACAATATCTCTTACCAAGGTTTCTCCGCGCATAATTTCTAAAGAACCAAACACCAACAAGATTGACCAATAAGTTTGCCACAGCTGAAACAACGAGATAATGTCTGCATGACAGAATAACAGGCCATGAAAATGAGCATTACATGGATACCGTTATAAGTCTTTCACAAGCAAAGGACATATGCTCTGGAAGGGAGGAATCTATCTAGGTATGAAGTGAAAGCATTGCGGGATTAGAGGCTTTTATTTCATAATACATGGGAAGAAATATGTCATTACCCCTTTTTGCAGCATTTTAAATTTGAAAAGTCGAAAACACATGACATCATGCATAGCACAGGATCATAAATGCATCATTTAACATAAAACTCGTCTCCAATATAACATGTTACAGCTCAACGGTGCAAATAAAGCAACAGCTTTATGTTCAGCGTGGGAACCAATCCTTTCTTAGACTGTTCCTTTAAATGTGACAATAGTTCACAGAAGCAATCTTCTTTTCAAGATACAGCCATACAGGTTAGAGAAAGCAATTAAAATACCACCAAGGTGCTTTTATACCGACGGTGTAAGTGGATAGTAAAAATAAACCACCATATGATGATCACCAGAAGGGTTCCATCAAAACTTACCTATGCTCCGACTCGTCCTGTATGAACGCATGAAGAGCTTCGACTGCTATGGAGAAAGACATAAATAGAAGAAACAGCTGTCTACACATGAAGCAGAAAGAGAATATTCATCTGTGAGAAATATATCAGTGCTCGATTTGAGAGCAGAGATAGGTTTGTGCAAAGACAATTTGCCACCCTTTAGTTGGCATGGTGATATAAGTGCAGGGGTACGAAAAAACATGAAGGATGAAAATGCCATGTGTGCACGTGCTTTCTACAGCACACACCCAATTTGACAAATTTATAAAATAAAAGACGCAACAAATGTTCAGCGGTGGAGATGACACTTCATAATCTTCAGCCTGGTCTCATAACTTACAGCATTGGTGAATGCAGACAAAACTTCAAGTCTTTTGTACCTGAAAGGGAGAAGGTAAACGATAATTTCACACAAGAATGGAAACCAGACAGGCTTAGGATCAAGTGGCTGCATGAATACTACATTAAAGATCAGTTATGGAGAACCATTCAGAGTAAGCAAGGCCAAGGATGTGTTTGGGCTTCATTGCTGAAGGTACTTGACCTGATGATGGAGAAGTGTCCTGAGGCTATGTGGCGAGCATGGAGAAGGGCGGGCAATACTGTTAAGAAAGGCTATGATGCCCTGGTTGATGCGGGCATAAGGGTTCCTTGGCAAAAGCTAGTACGGAGCAAAGATATATTACCCAGGAACGCTTTTATCTTGTGGCTGGCTTTACCTGATAAGCTGAGGACTCGTACAAGGATGTATGAAAGGGGTATAATAGATGATGATCTGTGTCTTTTTTGTAGGATGGCAGTAGAGGACAACGATCACCTTTTCTTTGGCTGTGATTATGCTGCTGAGGTATGTTCCACAGTGATGCAGGAGTTGAGGTTAAAAGCTCCTAGTATGGGTACCTTTGAATGCTGGTGGAAGTGGATCTTGAGGGTTTCGAAAGGGAAAACTGTCTTGTCGAGAAGAAGAAGAGCAGCATTTGCATTACTGGTATACAACATATGGATGGAGCGAAATGTTCTGAGTGTTTCAGCAGACCTATAATTCGCCTGTTATGGTAGTTAGGAAGGTTATGGATTTTGTTATGCTGGTTGTTTAGCCATAGTAGTTGTATGGGTGTACTCCTCTTTGGGTTGTATCTTTGAGCGATTAATTGAACTTAAAAACATTTTACAAAAAATAATTTCACACAAGGCCTCTTCAATCAATGGAACAAATTGGAATGTTCTCTATCAAAATGACAAGAGATTGCAAATAATATCATCCCATGAGCTTGGTTTCCAACTTAAACCACAGAAACCTATCTCCATAGAAAATGGCCATCTATCCAAATGGTGGAGACAGATCTTGGACGGCATCCTAGAGCTCTTTTTGAGGATAAACGAAAGGTTTGACTTTGAATTTGCATAGCAATCATTCTCCAGATGAAATTTGCAGAATATCTTCCGATGCCATTTGTGCTTATTAGATAGAGCAAAACAGGTGACTTGTCACAAGAATAGTGGAATAGATTATACCCATAACTATAGATTGTATCTGGTTTTCTGCGAGACGTAGCCATTGCAAACAAAGAGAACGTCAAAAGACCACAGCCAAAGGTAAGATGGAAGGCATCTGATACCAAACCTGCATTGAGAAGACAAGGAAAAGTAAAAATTTCACTCCATCCGTTCCAATTTAATTACAACATATACGTATTTTGGATTATTATATACGCATGAGTATAAATCTCGTTTTCATATCAAATCACGTCTGATCATCCCGCAACATGTAATATGTATTAAGTTGAAGTAGATAACTTACAGAATCATTGATATTTCATGATAAATTTACATAAAACTACATGCACGCGTGTCAAACTTTACATCCACGACTCAAACGGTTGTAGGGACGGAGGGAGTACTATTTTCCGGCATAGTTGGAAGCACGGGAATCACACATATAAATACACACAAATCCAATTATGAAAAAGTCACATGAAACCAGAAGCCAGAACATACCAACACGGCCGGAGAAGAGTCCGATGAGCAACTCGGTGGTGGAATAAGCGACATTGAGGGAGATCAACACGAACAATCTCTTCACCCCTCGATTCCCGCTCCTCCTCAAAACCCTAAAAACCAGCTCCGCAACCGAATCTCGTTCCCTCAACTTCCCCGCATCACTCCACAGCGGGCCATCGATACTCTCAGGCGGCGGAATATCGATGCTGGAAACGGACCTCGAGAGCTCCGGATGACGCATAGAGGAATTGGGATAATTGTGAGGAGTGTTGGGTGGGTTTGGAGAGGGGAGCTGCTCCATTTTGATTCGGGATGATGGAGAAGTGGAGTGGGTTCAACAGAATGGGATCTGCATCGTTCGAGGAGGTGGTGGTCGGAATGGATGGCATGGAAGATCGCGATGGACTAGACTCTTGAGAGTCGTCGCTGTCAAGCAAACCAAAACCCAACTTTTATTGACCAAATTATTTAGAGGAGGATCAGCAGCCTTCAATAATAACATGACATGACTAAGGGCTCGTTTGATTTAGCCGAAAAGAAATGATTTATAGTTGAAAGTCATAAATTGCAGTTTATTGTGATTTTAAAATAAATTAGTTGTATCTGATAAAAGTTGTTTAAGTCTAAAAATAAGTTAAATTGTGTATTTGGTAAATTTAAGTTCAGTTTTGACTTAAAAAAAAATTAAAATTACAAATATCATTAAGTTGTGAATTTTTTTAAATCAATAATAACATTTAGATCATATATGAAAAAAATTAAACATTATGAAATATGCTGTTTACATTATTTAATTATAAGTAGATAAACATATTTTAATTATAAAATTATACAAATAAAATATATCAATAATTATACAGATCGTGAAAAATGAAGAAAAAATGTATTTTTTTAAATTAATGAAATCAAAACAAATAAGGGCATCACCATGCCTTCTTATACCCATCGCCAAACACCCAAATCACCACATTCATGTCTGTTCAAATATGATATCTGATTTACATAAAGAGAGAGAGATCTAAGACCTCAACAATAAAGATAAGAATTTGTAAAAATATCCCAATTAGGTTGGAGTTTTTTCATACCTGATTGCGATTTTTCCAGAGTCGTTGGCGATGTTGCAGTAGCAACAGTGTCGGAGTTGCTAACACAGTGGAAGATGAAAGACAGATTCTCCAAGTGAAATATGATACTCCCTCGATCGTATTTACATCGCAACGATTTTATTCGATACGATAATATATGTGTATATTGAATGAATAATGAATAATAATTTTATGCTTGTGAGTGTGAGAGACAAAAAAGTGAGGAAAAAAGGAAAGAGAAATGATGTTGGGTGAGTTGATATGATATTAAGTACGAATATTTTGATATTTTTATGTGAAAAAAGTTATTAAATATGAAAATATTGTAATTTCAATGAAATATTTTTTAAAAAAATATTCTAATTTGAACGAAACGAAACGAATAATTTCTTGGTAAAAAAAGATGTCTGATTTTCCACGTTCATTGAAAAGGTATTCCTCTATGCTTATGGCTGAATGGAGAAAAATTGGCTTTACGGAGCATCTTCACCAAACACTTTGTTCTACTCCGTTTGGGCTTTAAGCCTGTTTGGCTGGCTTAAGCGTGTAACCAAACAGGCCCTAAGGCCAAAGTTCAATTATTGTTTAATTTGGTTGATTTTTTTTATATATTAATACTCTCTTCGTTTTAATTTATTAATTGAAATGTTTTAATTTGATATTAAAATTTATATATATGTTGAATAGTATAGTTAATGATTTATTTGTTTTTGTGAGTGTACGAGAGAGAAAAGTAAAAAAAAAAACAAAAGAAAAAATTGTAGTGGGATTGATTAGTATAATATAAAATAGGGGTGTTTTTGATACTTTAGTAGACGGCGCCTTGAAGGTTTGTGGGGGCAGAAACTGATATGGCTAAAAGACGGTAGAAGATGATGCCTTGCTGTTGTAGCATATAAGTATTGGCGTGAAAAGAATAGAAGGATCTTTTTGAAGAATGCCTTGCCTGCAGTGATTATAGCAAAAGTATCAGGTTATTCTTTCTAGCTTGTGAAACATCAGGAAATCATAGATTATAAAGGGAGAGTAATGTATCATATACTCGCTTGTAATATGAGGTTTTTCAACAAGACAAGTTATTGAGGCTTTTACCAAGTGTACAGAACAACAACAAATGCTCGTATCAACAAAGAAAGTTACAGAAGCTACCATGTGAGGAAACATATGTATAGTTATCAGCTGCGTAAAAGTAAAGTTGTTGCTGTTATGTTACCAAAGACAATTTCCTACCGCAAGATTGAACAAGTGCAATATTATTCACAGTTCGCAGTGAGATACAATGTTACATCAGGCTAGGCGATAAGTTGGCTGAATGCCAACCTCCAAAGCAACTGAAAGAATGACTTGGACAATGTCTCATATTGAGCTGTTTCAGGAATCCTCAGCCGATTTAACTCTTGGCATTTGCACACAGAATCCCCTAGATTTAACCTGATGAACCCTGCAACTGAAATGAGCTGCAGGTTCGGTCTTCTCATGATCTAAGTTTATACACATCAGCGGCAGAGATGTCCACGAGACAAGAAGGTGTTCTGGCTGATGCATGAACACTTGTACATAACTGCCCACCGTTGAGAGGTTCTCTTGGTAAAATAGTCCATAGCTCCATACGAACCAAAAACATAGCTCTGGTTGCAGCTTTCTGCTATTCAACTTCAAGATGAAATTCTGCAAATAGTATTGAAACACAAAACAATCTATTAGTCTAAAATCAAAAAGTCTAGAGACTAAAGACAAATAGACCCAAAAGAGAGAGAGGGGAGGGGGGTGGAGGAACATCGGTCCATTAGAAAGACATTCGTTTTTGAAACGTTCAACAAAAAGCTAGGAACTCATCTCTCATTTATTATAATGAACTACACTACTTTTAAAAGGAGTAATATTTTGGTAAAATAACGAAAAATGAAACACCCATAATAATCTGTTCAGGGTTAGTTCTTCTATGGAACAAAGCAAGTATAATAGTACAATAGATGGTATAAGAAGAGTATGCACTATTCATGCTCCAAGTCCAGGCTACACTTGCGTGAGTTAGGCCTTGTTATAAAAAAATAAATGAAAAAATGTTTGCGGGTCATCATAATGAAAACAAAGGTTTTAGTAACTCTGCTTCCGAGTCAACCATGAAAATGACAGAAGATCCTCCCATTCAGGCAAGCTTTTTACTAATGGACTGATAACTTCAACCAAACTACTGGTAAGTGGTAATCAGTAACAGAAACTTGGATTTCCACGAAAAAACCCTAACAATGTAGCCCTAGATGAGATGAGGAGAAGAGAGTTGACCATTTCATCATGACTGTAGATGGTCATCAAGAGTATAGGCATGAATATCAGAAGGGCTTGTTCCAGACCTGCATTTACCACACAGTTCAAGCAAACAACAAAAGAAATATGAAGAAAATCTTTCAACAGTCACAACAAATATCCTCCCTTGTATGGTTTTCTTTCACCTTGAGAATTAGATTACCTTTTATTTATCGCACCATAGTGGAACCTAAGCCTTCCAGCTTTCATGTCTTCAATGTACTGCAATCTAAGAGCTGAATCAATATTAACCCAGAAGTACGAAACCTGTAGGGTCTATATAGCTATCGTTCTGCATCACATCATACCAGTTTTAAAGTAACCAACATGGATGAAAACGCTAGAGAATCAAATGGTATATCCTCAAGTGAAAAAAGCCGACATTCAATTGATTCAGGCCCAGGTGAAAACTGCGGCTTCTTCAGCTTAGCAAGAAAAATAACGTATGTCTGCTCTACATCGGAAGAAAAATAAAATTAGGAACTTCATCAACAGCAAACTGTCAGGATCAGCTCCAAGGAATATAAGTTTTCTTACTTGGCCTATAAGAGGGATGTCCAGATGAGCAAAAGGGGAAAGCACATCAACCCCTGCACCTGCTTCTTCCTGTGTCTCCCTCATTGCACCTTGAACAGCAGACTCCCCAATCTCCAAGTAACCAGCAGGAAGCGTCCTAGACTAAGAATGCCCATTAGAAGAGAGATGGCAAAGGAAGAGAACACAACCTTTTCCAGAATGAAACACAATTCAAATGGATACGCACCATAAACCGTAAGAAGGTTGTATTTTCCTCTTGCAAAGCAGGATCTTGTTCTCATGCTCAATCAGGCAGCCAATGACCTGCAGTAGAGATTAAGAGTCAATCTTCAGCAACTGAATGTTCCTCGTGTCATCTTCAGTGCGAAAATAGCACTAACATCACAAATCTGAAACATATAAACACCAGCAAAAGCATTCTGCCACCTCAAAATCAAAAAGTTGTGTATGGATTAAAATAGCATCTAACAATACCTTCCGATAAGCTTACCGAAGTTAGAACAATAAACAATATCTTCAACTGAAGAAAATTCAACATTGCGAATGCAAAGCAGAGCTGAAGGATCACCAATAATCTCTACAAGAGCAAACACCATCTTTGAAGTGATGAAAACGACGTGCGTCTCTAACAATGACTACCCTTCCAGTGATCTTAGTGAAAAATTTTCTCCAGTTATGTCAATCCCCAAGCTCGTAGATTCTTTATCACCCTGATAGGCATATTCGAAGGGAGTTTAGAATGTCCAAAGGCAATAGCAAGCTTCTCACTGTGGCCTTTCAATATTTGTTTCTTTTCATCTTCACCTACATCCTGAAAGACGAAGCTCGTATCCGGTACATAACCGTCCACCTCCATTCGCAAAGCTAGATCCTCCAAAATCTCATATGTTTCCTCCATATCCACTGCCCCTTTACCAGATGAAAACACATAAACTTTGTTCTTTATTTCAATCCAACTCTGTCCAGGGGTTTTCTTTGCACCATTTGTCTTAGCTGATAGTCTCACCCTCGCCGAATCCTCCCATCTTCCACTTGCAGCATATATATGTGACAGCAACATATACAGCCCAGAATCCTGTGGTTCGAGGCTAATGATATTAGAGACAGTTTCTTCTGTTATATCTTCATTTTTTTGGTCTTTGTTCGAATTCAAGAGAGCTCCCAAAACAAAAGCGTTGGGTCTTATTGGCAAGCTATTAACCAACTCTCTAGCTTCCTCTTTAAGACCAGCACGACTTAGGAGATCAACCACGCAAGCATATTGATCCATCCCAGGAGGAATTCCAAATACATCATTCATGTCATTGAAAATATTACGGCCCTGGGCAACAAGACCAGAATGACCGCAAGCTGATATAAGAGCAGTAAAAGTAACCCCATCTGGTTCAATTCCACCTTTCACCATTTGTTCAAATGTTTCCAAAGCTTTATCACCGTATCCATGCATCCCATAGCCGGCAATCATAGAGTTCCATGATATCAAATCACGAGAACCCATTTTCTCGAATACCAGACATCCTTTGTCGAGACTGCCACACTTGGTATACATGTTAATCAAGCCGTTCCCAACCAGTATGTCACCATCCATTGCAACTCTTACAGCATGGCCATGGAGTTCCCTACCAAGAGAAAGTGCAGCAATCTCAGAACAAACAGAACAAACAGATATAATAGTTACAGCATTTGGAGTCACTTTAGCAAGCATCATTCTTCTAAATAGACCAAGGGCCTCCTCTCCTCTCCCCCTCGAAGCAAATCCACTGATAAGCGCACTCCAACTTCTCACTGTAGGTTTTATCATTTTACATTCATCAGATGATTCTAGCTGTGAAAATGTTTTTAAAGCTTCATCGCATAATCCTGATTCAGTATAAGCTGTTATCAAAGAATTCCAACTCACTATGTTTTTCAGCCGCATCTCTGAAAAGAGCTTCTTTGCATCCACAATCACTCCCAGCTTCCCATAAACACATATCAGAGAATTCTTCACAAATAAGTACTCTTCAAAACCACCTTTGACAACAATACCATGAATCGTCTTCCCTTTCAAGGAAGAGGTCAAATCAGCACAAGAAGATAAAACCACCGCCAATACCTCACCATTAGCTCCTATTCCTCTACTCCTCATCGAACCAAACAAGTTCAGAGTTTCCTCATGGTGTCCACACCTAGAATGGGTCGATATCAACGAGGTCCAACTCACAGCATTAGGCTCCCAATCATCTACTTCCATCCTTCTAAATATTTTTAAAGCACCCGAGCAATCATAATTTTGAGCATATCCAGAAAGCATCATATTCCAAGATAGATGACTTTTCACAGGCATTGTAACGAACAATTTCTCAGCAAAGTCCATCCTCCCCAGTTTTCCATACAAAACCAACAGCTCATTCGCAACATGGAGATTGTCTTGGAAGCCTAGTAGCAAGACATGACTATGCAAGTTCTTGCCCCACCATTCCCACCTGCAAATAGAAGAAGCACGAGCCCGGATAACCAAGGGAAAAGTAAACCCATCTGCAAATACCCCATGATGTCTCATTTCTAAGTAAACCCTTTCTACTTCCTCGTAACACCCATTCACTAGGTTAGCCCTCAAAATCGAATTCCATACCAGGGGCAACGACTTGCAATCCAAGGGAGCGGTCTGGAACACTTTGCTAGCCTGAACAACGAGCCCGAATATGCTGTAGAGAGATATGAGCCTGGCAACCAAGAACCCATTTTTAAAGGATCCGGTGGCAATGATTTGGGATTGGATTTGTTGGACATGTGAGTCTGAGTTGCTTTTTCGAAGAAGGTGGTCAAAACGATCACAACATAGTTCGTAAAAAGGTTCTATTTTCTTATGGCGAAGCAGGTTCTCGTTCTCATACTTAATCAGGCAGCCAACTATCTGTAGCAGAAACTAGGTATCAATGTTCAGCCAAATGACAAACATTCAACCGAAATACCAACTATCTTTCTTCGATGGAGAAGGTTCATTCAAGTTACTACACGTGCATATGTAGATTCAGGGCTACTCCACTCATTGTCAATTGGTTTTGAGTTGGAACCCCATAGATTTTATAAGTATTACCAAGATAAACAACAAAACTTCCGAAAATTCAATCTCAACAAGGTTCAGAAAAGAAATGGGTTACCATTTTGGGATTCTGATAAGCGATTCTTCCACAGAGAGTACAAATGGCTCTCATCTTCTCCTCCCCATCAGGCACCTCATGCTTCGTCGCCCCGCCACACCACTGACAAAAATTAATCTTCCGAGGATTTCCCTGCACGATCCATCCAAACATTACCCCAAATTTCCACCAGCAAAATTTCCTGTGAACGCGACCCATATTGAAACGCCAAGAATATCAATTGCATATGACTCAATCATACCCAAAATCAAATGCCCTCATGTCACAAATCAAAACAAAAGTCAAACAACGCAAAAGCTGCAACAACACAAAGGGTTTCAATTGGTCGACTCACAAGGTCTCGGGCAGCGACGTTGGAGTGAGAGGCTACATGAGAGTGAGGATCGGAGCGAGTAGAGCACATTCTGGGAATCAGAAAGCGGCGAGTACTGTTGTGGGTCCTCGACGAAGGTGGCGGTCTAGGGCTGCTGCTGCTGCTGCGTGTTCTCGAGGATGATAACAGGAATGGAGCAAGAAGAGGAGGCGGCGGCTTGATCAGACGATTCGAGAGAGTGTAGGAGGATGATGTGGATGCCATTTTCTGTACGGCTTTGAACATGGCCAGAGGGGCTTTGTCAATGGTGTTTCTTCTTGTTGGCCGTTGCGGACACGGGGAGAACTGCAATTTTGCTTATTGAGATCTGTTGCCTTGCTTTAGAAGAAGTGACAACGATAATGGATTTGAGAGATACCGAACAGAAAATATTGTTCATGTAACAAGCAATTCATTCATGCTCCGGACCAAGTCAGTTGGACTTCATATTAGGCTAAACCCCTCTTTGTTATAAATGTATTTAATAAGAGTAGGATTATACATATTTTGTGTTTCTAATATGTTGTAATTTGTGCCAATCAAACAAAATAGTTGTGTCCCTATTTTTGTCGATCTTTCTACAACAGCCTATGTTATTTATCTTAATGTTGTTATTATTCTTATTCAAGTTATTGTTTCATCATAACTTTATATTGTTGCTATTGCTGCAATTAATTTGCTCGAATTCATGTTTTTAATTCCTCTTATAATGATTTTCTTTAATGAAATTTTTGGAGTTAAAATTGATGCGTTTTTTAAAAAAAAATAAACTTCAATTATTGATTTCTGATTTCAAAAAAGATGAAAAAACCAATACCAAAAAAGAAAAGAAAGGGAGGGATGAAATAATCAAATATCATATCATGCCATACCATGCACAAGGTTCTTCGCCAGGCTTAACAGTGCTCATGTCGTTATTTGGTTCCTGTTGCCTCAATATGTAGAATATGCAATTATGGAAGAGGCTTGTCAAGTTGAAAAAGATCTTCTTCACAGTTTCGAGATAGACCCAGAAAATTCACGCGATGATGGAACCACAGGAATTTTCTGAACTATCCACTAACAGTAGGGGCATTCTAATGCTAAATTTCCCCTTCAACTGATGAATACAAGAAACATTACCAATTTTCCACGAGAGTTAAAAAAAAGAGCACTGAAACATCTAGCTGAAACTCAACCAACACCTACAATAAGCAGTTCCTCGCCTGACCACTGTTGAAGCAGCGGCAACAGGAGTACAAGGGGTCGAAGCGACAACTGGAAGCTGCATTGAATAGAGAAACCAGCATCATCTTCTATGTCGTAGTAAATTCTCCGTCACATCTTAGCTCTGATAGTTCTTGTACATTCACTTCTGGCTTGGCTTCCATGACCAAATTGATCCAACTGAAACAGGAGCAGGAATCCTCCTATATGGATGTACGGAACGGTAATGCCTGCAGCTAGCAGTCCTTCAGGGAAAGGTGCAATTGGAAGCAGGTCTACAGTCGTCACAGAATTGGTTCTTTGAAGCTGTCTAATTGTTACTTTAAGCAATACAAGTTCACAAGTTCTGAAATGAATCACTCTTACCTTACAGAGATCAGCTGAACTGAATGTCAAAACTGAGAGCATGGCAGTCAAGATTTCTCAAGTTCAGCTGCAAAAACATAGATATGGTTAAAAAGAAATGGCAAGATACTCGGTACCATCTAAATTACAGTATCACCCCAGCAGAAAAAGGACGGGGAAAAGGAATTCTTGCTCGCAATCCTTACTCCATTTCTTGTCTAGCCATCACCATTTCAATCCTAACAATCACCACTACCATCAACATGCAGGGCGTACATTCCCACTAAGATCAACATACTACTTGAAATTGTAACTTGCAGATTACGATTTGACAACTTACAGCAACAGCCGTTCCCGTTTCGCAAAATCTAGGAATGCAAATGAGCCTTACAATTTGCCCCTCTGATCCTGCATCAGTTAAACGCATATTTCTCATATGTTAAACGCTGAAACATCACAGAAGAACATCAAGAACTTGGCTAAGTACTGAAAAAGTGGGTTACTCAAGTACCTTTCAGAAAACGAGTTTCGAATCTGTCTTGATTACCGACAAAGTAAACATGAGGACAACTCTCAAGCAAGAAAGGATCCCTGTCGCTAAATGGATAACAACCTGAAGATGATAATAGTTGCATTGGACTATAGTACCAGAAGTGCAAGACAAAAGCAAATGCATCAATCAATTAGTAATACCTAGAGTATTTGGTGAAGATGGGGCTATATGCCTCCATCTTAACGTCCTTTCCATGAACTCAAGCTTGTCCTTCGCGCTTGAATACTTATCAAGATCCTCAATGTTCTGACCAGACGTACCGAGGAAACTGAATGGGATGCAGCTCACATGTCAGAAGAAAATCCACTCACTGGGACCAAAAAAGCTCCGGTCACCTTGACTCACCTGATATTGTCAAGCTCGAAGAAATGTGGGTTGGTACAAGACCTGAAAGCTTCAGATGACGATGCCCCACGGAAAAGGCTTTTGTTCAAAGGCTGAAAAAAAAAATCATAAGTGATTAGATTAGTGACATTGTAAATCACCCATCCTGAAGCTGACTTTGAGAAGGTAAAAAGGGAAACCTGCTGAGGCAAGGAGAAGTTTGCTGGGTCATTTGAACCTGGCATGATATCCATTGACACTCCAGCAGCAATCTGCAGAACCTCCAAAATGTTCAGACTTTTGACTTTGGATATATACTTCGGCATACATCATGGGAGCAGATAAAAGAACCTGAGTTAACATGATATCCAGCTCTTTTATTGGGCCGTAAATCGCAGAAAGGTCTTTTGGCGCCAAATTCTGCACAAGCCGAAGAACTTTTCTAGTGCAGCATATCCCTTTGCTTTACAGACACAGAAAGAGAAAAATGTTCATAAAAAATCACCTGCCCATTTAGAGAGCTCCTAGGAAGTTCAACTGAATTTCCAGCAATTACTACATGAACTATTTCTGCCGCAAATTTTTGCTCCTATAAAATTCAAGGACACAAGATAAGTGAATGATATGCAATTTGTCAAAAAGTGCACAACTTAAAACACACCTTTTCATCTCCTAAATGTCCTGCTAGATGATCCACAAGTAGCTGAAACATAAGTGGATTGGAACTGGTGCTTCCTGCATTTATTCCCGACACAAACACAACGTATTTGTCTTCATCTGTTGAATACAAATGGGAAAATTAAAATTTCCAGATCCCGGAATAATGGGTTTCGCAGGAACAAAAGATACAAAATGGTTCAGGAAATAAAGACAATAAAGTAGAGTGTACATCAAAGATATAAATAAATAAAGTAGACTATATCCTCAAAACAAACCATAAGACACCAGCTTAGACTTCGAATAGAGATATGGTCTTTCTCCGTTCTAGATGCATATGCCACTTGTGTGCCACCTAAGTGGTTTGGGCTCTCCTTTGGGATCCCCCAACCATAATATGAACTCATGCTGGCTAAAGTTGAAGCGGTAGACAATAAAAAAGAGGAGGATGGTAGTATTACTCAGTGTTAGTGTTTTCCCTAACTGAGGTGGTAGGCCAGCATCAAGAAAATCTTGAACGAAAAAGGAACCTGCTCCAGTTGCCTTTCCATGTATTGCAACTACAACTCCTGTTGAATTCATGACAAAGACTAAAGAAGTCATGAACTTCCAACAAATACAACAACAACAACAAATCAAGCATTTATCCAATGTACAGCTACAACACTATAACATTACTACTCGATACAACACTATAACATCATGATGTTTGCATATTATTCTCGGGTATGCAAATCGCCGCTGTGATCTGGAGGAAACACCTGTGGTGTGCAAGAACAAATACACAGAATATAACGAGTTCCTCTGATGCTTTTGATTCACTGAACCATATTCCATATCTGAAGGAACTCATTGTTGAAACCAGTAACATAGAGTCCATCCAAGTAGAACTGTGAATTATTATACCTCTCCATAGGACCATAACATACTATGACATACATGTGTCAGTTCCTGAACTCATGAACAAGATCAGGAAAAATATACCTGTCACATAAACAGAAGGAAGAAGCACACTGCCATCAAGCTTCACTCTTCCAGTTTCATCTTCCAGTACCAAGTAGTCATCTGAGTTCATAAAATTGTGAGCCTTGACAAGTGGAGTTGCTGATCTCTGCATAAGAGCAGCTAACTTTTAGCGTTCACTCAAAGAACAGAAACAGCAAGAGTCGGAGAAAGCAGCGTCACATGACACTGAAGTACAATAACAACATCTCTGTCGGACAGCCTCAATATTTAGTGACTAGAAAGAAGGAAACGAGTATAATGCAAATCAGGTCAAGAAACATACTTCTTTGGAATACTCATCAAGAATCATAGGTTTGAGTTTCATATGCTTGTAGAGTGTTCCAACAAGGATACACTCCTTCCCTTCTTCAAGCCCCAACACATTACAAACTGCAACCCATTTTCCGCAAAACATAAGCAGCAGTCATCTACTTCAAATCAACACAATTTGGAGCAGAACCCATATGGCAAAAAAGAAATATAAACTTTTATCAATAGCACTCCGCAATAAGAACTTTTATCACTTCGTGCATCAAACATTTCCCATCCTTGAACCAACTGTTTTCAATTGTCAGTAAAAGACACACTACAAACTCACTTTCCCTTAGTCAGCAGTCGACTATGAAGTGTTTTCTACCACCCAACAATAATCTTTGTTCAGGACGATATCTCTACCCACATAAGCATAAATTGTATGCACAAATAACTAAGACAATTTTCAAACACCAATCGCAACATGGACGAATCCAGTAAACCCATAGTATAACTTGAACGTGCCCTTCCTACACCACCAAATCCCCCATCTTTCTATCAATAAAACCCTAAACGCTAAAAATCCACAACCCAAAACCCTAGTTCCCAAAACCCACCTACAATAACCTCAACCCCCTCACCACATGCCTAACCGGCACCAACAACACCAAATGAACACTACCCAAAACCGTATCGACCAAAAAGTACCCAAATCAACAATCAATTTCCCCAAAACCCATGAAAACCAAAAGACCAAAAACTCTGTCCGCACCAGGGACTTGGGGTTTCCAGCCAGGAATGAGAGAATACAAAAGGGTCCTCATGAAATGGAGCCGGGCGAAGTATATTTGGCTGTACTGTTGGCCCCTGTATTGCTCCTTCTCTATGTAGAATATCTCATCCTGCCATTGAAATTTTCCAAACCAATTGTATACAAATATATATCTTGGAGTTTTGGTGTTGAATGGAGCAGGAAAAGGAAGTGAGAAAAGTTACCAGGTTTTTGTAGTGGGATTGTTTCCTGAAGAGAGGTCGCTGTTCTGAGTCTGCTTCCATGGATTCCAGGGCGGGAAGCGCGAATGAGACTGGGATTTCGCTTCTCCTCTCCTCTTCACTTCTTTGCTATTCGGTTCTCGAACTCTCCATATTTTGGCACGAGATTATATGTTTGATTAACATCAGCCAGCACCTGGGGATGTAGCTCAGATGGTAGAGCGCTCGCTTTGCATGCGAGAGGCACGGGGTTCGATCCCCCGCATCTCCACTTCCAAGTATTTTTTTTTCTTTTGGAGAAATTCAATGGGATACTTAATTTTATTGTTCATTTCAGAATTACAAATAACCTAATCTCATTACTCATTTCAAAATTACAAATACTGAGACAGACTCTGGGAGAATCAAAATCTCTGCACTATCTAACGAGGTATGGTGGCTTAATTGCCCCTCTATAGACGATTTAATTTCTTTTTTGCCACATCCCTTGCGTGATAGAAATGATTTGTGGTGACCTCCTGCTATTCGGGTTCTGGAGCATCTGGGCAAGCCACTCCTCGATGGGCTTGGCATGCTTGCTTCAAGTGGTCTCAATCTCCATATTTCCCTCGCCCTTGGATATTCAAAGAAGTAGTGGATTGTTGGTTGCATCTCCATCGAGCAGCCTGGGCAGCCAACATCTGAAACAGTCGGTTCAATTTGGAGCACCCTAGGATCAGGATTGATGTTTGACGTGGTGATGCGCAGCCTTCTCTCTTCCAAGTCTGGGATCCAAGAATCTCCAAGGATGCGAGTGGTGCTTCCCGACCCAATTCATCATCTCAACCTCCTCTCAACAAATCTCGTGATTATAATCACAAAAAACTCACAATTTGTTGAAGGAGACAGATCGTTCGACGGAATTCGAACCAATGACTCTTGAACACAATAGTAAACGAGTACTTGGTTTACAATGATCGTCTAAGTTCAATAAGGTGAAGTTCTTGAATCACTTCTTAATGAATATGTAGTTGCACACGAGGGCTTATGTGGTTATGCGTCCTATGGGTAGTTTATGTTTAGTTTCGGGATATTTAAGAGGACTTGAGGTTCTGGTACATAGTGTGTTAAAATTATATACATAAGAGGATACTACATCATATCGTACATAACCATTTACAGCACCGTTTAAAAATGCTACCCTTCAAATTAAGGTATTTGAGAGGATTCAAACTGAAAACCTCAATCTTATAAATCTCGTGCTAAAATATTGGGACAATGAAATTTTGTTAAACTTTTTGGCAATCAATTCATTTATTGTTTTTTCTCATTATAACTATGGTAATGTTTGCAAGCGTTGTCATAGATATCTCTATAATAGCGTTTATAAGGCATAATAAAAAATTACTACTATATCAATCTATAGCAACAGTTAGACAAAGATATCAATTACAAAAACGCTATAATAGTCTCATGTATGATTTTTTGGGACAAAATATATGATGACGGTTTTAAATCTATAAATTTTTAAGGTTAAAAAACGTCGTAAAAAAACTATATCAATGTTTGCATAAACGCTATAAGAAAAACGCTATCAAAAACCTAACATGTAGTAGTGAGATTGGGATAAATAGAAACATTGACATATGATTGGGAACGAGGATGATTGTTTTTTGTAATGTTTTATGTGATGTGGGGGAATGGAATTTAAATTATGTTATGAATCTCTTGATGAATTAAAGAAATACAACTCTAAGATCGTGCAAATAAAAGGACATAATAATGTAACCCTTGATGACACGATGAACAAAAAGTGAACTATTATGACAAGAATATAATGCTTTCTCTATCCCATAATAAATATAACAAATTGATGGGTATGAGATTTTATGTGTGTGTTAATTTCTTATGGAATTTGATAAAAAAGAATATTTTTTTAGTGATGGTGAGGTTTACTGTAACAGTTATGGGAGGAGACAATGGGTATATTATATCTGATATGATTGATTTTGTATTTTTTTAAATAAAAACTTTTCAAATAAGGTACTATTGTAATTATTATGCGACATCCAAAAAAACAAATTTTGTATTTATTATGAAACAGATGGAGTATTATGTTATTTATCCTTAAGTTATGAAAGTTAAATTTGATGTTCTTTCTTCGATCCGTTTAGGATCATTGGTCGTTTGATTGAGAGCCTTATTGATCTCATTGGTTGAGTTTTTGTTGGATAATCAATTCATGTGTAATGAAAATTGAGTTTGACATTACTTCTTGAATTCGTGAAAATCATCGATTGTACCTTGAGAGCCTTATTAGCCTTGGTGACATTGGACTCTTGAGTATTATCCTTGTTTGAGTCATCGTGAAAGACACATAGATGGGGAACTAGCAAGGAAGAGGGCATCTACGGCTTGTTCCCCTTTGCATGTATCCAATGACATTAAAACTATATGTGGGGGCCACATTACTCTATGTCAGGAGACCTTCTCAATGACGATATTATCAGACATATTGAATGAATTGATGAAAGCATGAAAGACTGCGAATATGATGAAAAAAAAAAAGAATGTGTGATTTGAGCACTTGCTAGATCGACGATTGTTACCAAGTTGATTGTAATCAAAGTTGGTCAGAGTTGGTTCATTGTGATATAGTCATGCACTTGTTAGTTAATTACAAGAAAATACATGTATAAGAATAACACGTATAAGATATGACATAATTGTTTGATTAATATGACCTAAATATATTTTTTTTTTCAAGTTTTTTCAAATTCGTCATAGTCCTCGAAAAATCCTTTAAAAAAAATTATCTTTTTAAATTATTGAGTTTTTCGTTCCAGGATTATATTTTTTATTTTCTGGTATGGGCCAAATAAAATTGAAGAACCATAGAGTAAGAACACATGAATATAGTTAGCCTCACCTATTGCGGGAAGAAGTATAAGTGTAATGCTTATTTTGATTAATATGTAACCGAGTATGTAACATTTGAGTTATTATAAGGAGGAATATATGTATTTTGAAATTGTAATGATATAGTTCTCAATTATTTGATGAAGATGTTCAGATAGTTTCTTGATTTTTAAATTTTTTTGAGTTTATTTTTAGATTATGTCTTTATCAATATAACGTTACGTGATAGTTGAATTGTTTGTCGATACGTTATAGAAATGGAAATATGATATTACTTCAAGCAAAGTAATGTACGACATGTCGTTAGAAAATCAAGAATGGGATCAATTAGATCATCACTTATTAAAACGATCGATTTGATGTTAGTCGCTTGTCCTCAAGGTAAAATTGATTAATGAAGAAGCAAGGGATGTCGGTGGCTCGTCCTCAAAATAAAAATAATGTTTGATTATTATAAACTCAATCTTAAAATATATATTGTTTAAAAATTTTGAAACGAAGAGAGTAAGATTTACTCCGTGGAACCCACAAGCATATCCCTCGTAGATTCTAGTTTATACTATTTTTTTCATCTTATATATTTTATAATATTTATTTTGAATATATAAATTTAGATTTTTTTAACTCAGTCACATAATATTTTTTGTCAACTCTTTTAATTTCTAACCATATAAATTTTTTCAAATAAAAAAAATAATATAAATAATTTAAAATATCCCAAAATAATAGAAGGATTTTTACTCCGTCCCTTATATTTTATAATATTATTTTTTAATATATAAATTTAAATATTTTTTTTGTCAATATTAATTCTTAATCATATAATTTTTTTATATTTATTTTAATTCTTAATTATATAAAACTTATTATATAATACATGAAAATTATTTTAAAATAATAAAATAATGTAAAATTTATAGGATCAAGATAGCATAAAACATATGGGACGGAAACAACCCATGAAATAGGAACCAGCCACACTATCCTTTGTTCCCCTCATTTTCACCTCATAAATCCTCAACCTTCCTCTTCGTGTCATTCATGGCTGCTTCCCTCCATTGCCTCCCTTCCTCCACCCTCCGTCCCTTGATTCCCCTCTCCACCCACACTTCACCAGCACCCCTCTCGCTTCCTCCAATCCTTCCTCTCCACCACAATGCTCGCAAAACCAGCATCAATCGGAAGGTGAAGCTGAAGCTGGAGAGGAGGAGGAGGATGGGCGGCGCTGTTAGGGCTATGGTGCAGCAGGACGCGGTCCAACGCGCATCGGCGGCGTATGCCAGAGACATGGAACGGCTCTCCGCCAAAGAATCTCTCCTCCTCGCCGTGAGTCAGTCGTCTACTGAGTTGCTTCAACTCTTTTTTTCCATCTGTTGGATAGTTTCGTTTTCTGAAGCGTGGATTCGGAAATTGGCGATTGGTTATTGTCTAGGAAAGCGACGATGAATCTCAATATGAATTGATTCGGTGTTGTTGTGTTCATCTGCATTTTAGTTTCCGAATTCTATTTGAGGTTTGGTCTTGTGTGTTGGATCTTTTTAAAATGTTTGATGTGTCATGAAGCTGTCACGTAAGGTGGCAGGTCGTGATTCCCCATGAAGTCGTAACGAGGATGTTACATTCTTTGAGTGCAGATGTATGTAATTCCCTAATAAATTGTGGTGAAAGATAGCATAAATGGTATGATAATACTACCTATAGCACCAAGGTGCACATTCCTTTTTCAAGAGCTCATCATTGAAAACTTCATGGTTAAGCATGCTCAGCTTGGAGAAATCAAGGATGGGTAACATCCAGGGAAATTTTCCAAAGTATGTGGAAGTTGGCCTGAGAGATAATGGAAATGGGGAACAAGCATAACTGTACGTTCTGTGGATTGAAATATTCCTCAACAATACATTTGTCATTCTAAATTTGACTTATTATAAAAAAAAAAACCAAATTTGACTTCATTTCTTGGTAAAACCGCTTTCTTTTGTCCCCCTCAGATTTCGATCAGTGAGATAATATCCAAATGGTGTTAGAATGTCCACGATTTTGATATCCATATAGCCAATCATTTTTCTCTGTAGAAGTGTTGAATGTTGATGTTTTTCTTTTTGGGTATGGGGAAAAAAATAGATAATGTTGATGTTGAATGTTGTTGTCTTGGTGGTACAATAAATAGATAAAGGCAACTATTCCAAACTAATTTGCTACTCTTCCTTTGCGTAGTTATTGTGTCATGGATGGTCTCGTTCTATTTTGCTTTGTAGCACATTGTAGAACGCTGATCTTGATTCTGGAATAATATTTCCATCAAACAAAGGGTGAGTTAATTAGAAAAAGTAAAAGAACAAGTGTGGACTGTGATTTCTTTGGGACATATAGGCCTTTTGAAGAAGTTACTGGGAGAATTTGCATCCATTTGGTTAGAGAAGATACAGGGATTTCTTATGCAGAACTGCAGGCACGAGGATGCTCTTAATCTGCTTTCAATTGTGAATGCAATTGGAATGCATAACACGATGTTCGACATGAAAAAGGCCTTGTTCTGTAGAAAACTTAGTTGCTTTGTCATATTAATGGTTCAGGTTTCACAATGATGACATGTCATTCATTTGTAAAGGTAAGATCTTGAACTTCATTAGCTTTTTTTTTTACTCAACTCTAATCTGTTTTACTAATTGCTTGTCATTGATCGAATAAGGAGAGCCAAAATGGAAGATTGTAAATCATAGCAATCTCGTGCCGAGGAAATTATTTCATTATATGCTATTTGTGGCAGCTCAAAGATGCAGGAGGCTTTGAGGCTTGCTCTAGACAAAAGGCAACAGAAATGCAACGAATTGATGTGATGGAGCGAATAACTGGTCTTGAGCGACTTAACCCTACTCCTCGTCCCACAACGTAGGTGTGCAGAGTATATCAAGCTATCAGCACCTCTCAAGATCAGCACTAGAATTTATTTGTTTTTCTCAGCTTTACAGGTCACCTTATTTTGAAGGCAAATGGATTCTTGAGTGGTTTGGGCCTGATACCCCAGGTTTAGTTGTGCTTCGTATCCTCTCCGAGTAAGTTTTAGCTATGCTATTTCCTTAATCTTGTTTCATTTTCTTTGCATGAACTTTTCCTTGCACAAGAAAAGGATATATGTGATCTGTGTGTGGCTGAATCTATCACTTGCTTATACTGTTTGATATTCCCTCCTTCCCTTTTATTAATACAGGAGATTGCCCACTACATTGGCAAACATCACACAGATTGAACTCTTACTCAAGGACGGAACTTCAAAAGTTGTTGCCTTCATGAGTTTATTAAATTCGGTATGCCCCCTTGATGACTGTCCTTTTTTTTAAGTAAAATTTACTTACCATCGTTTGAGCATAGGTGTGGAAGAAAGAGCTGAATCTGTGCAATTTGTTTCTTGATGTTGAACTCTTTGTTTGTCTTCATGATTGAAACCCTGCAGCGATTCAATTTGAAACATTGGCTACTTAATACTTTCCTTCTGTTGTATAATGCCCACATCAGGCATACAATTCCCCCTTGTCTATGGCAAGTACAGTAAAAATACAAGAAAAGGGCTACTGAGCTAGATAAAATATTTTGTCAACCTCCAGTCGCCTTTTCGCTAATGCAAAGAACGATAAAATGTCATGGGGAATCAAAATTACAATTCTGGAGCCCTTTTATCGTATATAAATTTGAAGTAGTACTCACATGCAGGTATCTACCAAACTGATCGTGGTCACTAAGTTAACGCCTGAGGGACCGCTTAGGATGAAAGAGGAATATGTTGAGGCCACACTTGAATCACCAAATATTATCGAAGAAACGATTCCAGAGCAGGTGAAAAGTGTCTTAGCTCAAGCCAGTGGTGCAGTTCAGCAACTTCCTATCCCTTTAAAGGACCTGCTGTCTAATGGACTTACAATCCCCCTCAGTATGATCTCAATCTTCTCCAATTTCAACTCATGGTGATATCTATGCTTTTAGCTAGCTGTTTCTTCTGCTTTGAATCACTCTTTTGCCGATACAATTTGTCCGACTGCTTGGAAAATCTGTCACAGTTCGTCCAAAGTTTTTTGGTAAAGAAATATAAAATGGGGAATATGAAACTGGGAAACTATTCGAAAAAAAAAGTAGGGGGTGGGGGGCCCCAGAAACAAGGGTGACGCCAGACGTGTTTGTGTAGAAAAACTCCTAGTCATCGCAAAGACAAAAATGCTGCGCTGATGTTATGAGCTATGACATGCTTAGAAGCATGAGAATTTTCCAAGGTGCAGTAGATAAACCAGAAGAAGTGGCTCGAAGCATTTCAATGGATGAAAAAGAATGACACCTGAAGCTGCTGCTTTGTGTTTGATTTGAATTGTTGTTGCTTCTTTGGGTTTAAAGCTGGAATACTTGCTATTTGACAGCCTTTGATTTAATCAGCTAGCAAAAGGACTAAAGGAGGCTTTTTCCTTGATGCAGCTATGAGTAATGGAAATGAAAAGCTCAACGTTTACAAATTACAAAAAAAATAAAAATAAAAAATGGTTTGCATTCAGGCAGGAAAGAGAAGATGATGAAACTCTACTGTGTTGTTTTCGTACTTCCTAGGCATCTTGGAGTTGGACCAATTGATTTGCAAACATTTATGGAAAGGATAAATATCCTTTGTCTATATCTTTATTGACAGATGTGTCTGTTCGGGTTTTGCAATAGAAGAAATAAAAAGCACCAGAGATTTGTGAACCTCTAAGTTGCTTTGCACTGCAATGTGACAACTTAAAAAATATTAGAAACCCCATATCCTTCGCTATCAAATACCAGTGGAGCTATAAAGCTGAATATAGTAGTCATTGCCATATCTGCAAGTACATGCTAGACCATCGTTCTCTTCCATCTTAAATCAATTGCAGTGAAATTTTGAGAAAATAAAGGTGCTGCTCTTAGCTATAGAAGTAGATGCAATTTGGGGTTAATTTCCATGGAAGTCCGTTGAAATTGTTCTTCATCCTGGCTACATTTTTGAAATTCCTGTTATGAAAATTTCAAAATTCTCCTGTGAAATGGGAAGTGCATATAGGAAGTTTGTGGAGAAAGCTGTGATTTCACTGCCTCCAATTGCAGCTTCTTCTACTTCTCTGTCCTCAACGTTGTGGTGTTTATTTTAATTTAGATCTGTCGTCATATGGAGGGAAAGTGCTCGGGCAAGTTGGTGATGGATTGCCCGAGTCTTTTGGAGCCTTTGAACAACTGAGTGATAGTGTTCCGTCAACATGACCTAGCCCCCTCTCTGGATAATGTAGTTGAAAAAACCCTCGTTAAGTACCAGAACCTTCTACTTCATACTTTCCCTCTTCGTCTTTTAAAGAAGTCTTATAATTTTCTAGTTGTATTACGGTCGTCTAATAATATTTCCCTCTTCCTCGTTATCTGGAAGGAGGAAACAATAGATGGTGAGAATATCAGTTTTATTTTTGAATTTCAGGCAGAGCTATGGCTTGATGACTACAGTAAATGATTAAGCTGGGTTCTAAAACATGACCAGCATGTTCATTTCCATAGTGTGAATTTCATGTTATTCTGAATACTTGAAAGTAGCCAATGACGCTTATTCGGATATCAGACTTTGGGCATCAGTGAGGATGCAGCATATCCAAATTGATTTTGAGTAGTTGAAGTTGCAGCAATGTTACCTTTCTATTAGTAAATAACTCTGTGTTCTATCCATATAATTCATGCTTGGCCTATAGTTATTTTTACATTTTGGCATTTGATTTTTCTTTATCTTGATCACATGATGATTTTATCCAGGCAGAACTTTTCAGAGAATTTTTATGATCTCCTATCTGGATGAAGAAATTCTTGTAAGTCGATCTCTTGATATCACATCGGCATTTTTCACCTATTTTCATTGCCAATGATATATGTTTATCGCACTTTGTGGTTGGTTAGCCTGTTCTGCCAAGAAATTTTAAGGTAAGGTCTATTTATGAAGCTTAACATAGATCTGCTTGATAGCCTGTTGGTGAAGTTACAGTAGTAGTAACCAAAGAGTTGGTTACCCTTAAAAAAAAAAAAAGTTGGTTAGCCTGTTCTGCATTCCAGAAGAATTTTGTGGTTGGTTGGGGTGTTCGGCATTGAAGAAGAATTATGGTTGTCATAATACCAAAGGGTATGGTTAATAATGATTATTGGAGATGGTGACATGATTTGGATAGAGCATATACATTTGGTTATGTCTATACATGGTATAAATTGGCGACTAACACTTCACCATTTGGTACTGTCACAAGTGCTGCATGCTGAGAATTAGGAGTTTTTACCATGTTTTGAGCTGCTTGAGCTGTTTGCTTTTGTAGATCATCAGGGATGCTGATGGCGTGCCGTCAGTTCTTACAAGGTTGGATCAGGTGCTTCCTGCTGGAGTAGAGTCCACGACGGAGTATGTCAGTTAGAGCTGGCCAGGTTATGGCTGTTATGCAAGGCAAATACAGTTACACGTATATAAAGTACCTGCAAATGCTGTTTTAACATGCACTACTCAGACTGTATTTGTTTTAGCTATACAATAAGAGAAAGAAGGGACTAACCTGGAAGTGATCGTTATACTATATACTAATTTCAAGTCCCCGATTTTAATGTCTATCATGCCAGTATAAATTATTAGGTATTTGGTGATTTTTTCAGCTCAATTTTGAGGATGTGGCTGTCGAAAGTCTATATTCGAACATAAAGCGTGGACAACAAATGAGGAACCAAAGATCGAATTCGTAACCTTCTGTTATGATCTACTCAGATATCATGTCGGAGAAGAGATGATAGTAGCCCCCAATATGTATACGTAATGGTAGTCTGCTTTAGGCAGATAAGGTGGAAATGCGCACAAATATAGTTTGTGCATCTCAAGGCCATGTTATGATTAAGGATATGGATTATCGACGACAGGTGTATTTTTCATATCATATGAATTTGAGTGAAAATGGAAACAAAACAAAGGTGCTCTGAATGTTGGTGATGGCCACAAAAATAATGATCATATTTATCTTGTAATTATGATTATAAAAATATAAGTTAGTTAGAAAATAAAGAAATTTAGGAAAATAATCATAGAAATAATGATATTTACGTATAACATCTTTATTCTCTAATATGTAATATATTTTCTTAAGTTATCTTCATTGCTAAAATTCTTAGAAGATATAGTTATCTTTTCATCTTGTAAAAACTATAAATATAAGGGTGCAAGACATAAATCCCTAACTTCACAATCAGACAATCTAATAATCCATAAATAATACAAGTTGTTGGTTTTGTCTTGGTTTTGGTAATCGTTAGAAGATCATGTCATCACAATCATCAATTAAATCATCGATTCATTGATTTTGTGATTATTTTTTATACAAACAATTGGAGTGAAGGCAACCCTGTTCAGCGTCCAAGTACTGCCCCGAGATGCAACATCAGATCATCATAAAAGTTAGTGCTTAGCGTTGGCGGCATGCTCTCAGTGTTTGGTGCCTGCATTCCCGACTAATGCGGCTCACGTCAAAAACATCTAAGCGCGCATGTACGAAGTGCTATTTCTGATCAGATGCCGAATGAACAGAGACTAAGCACATATTTGTGTAGAACCTAAGCACCCTAGCCATTGAAGCAATCCCAAACTAAATACCCCTAAACCATTCCTGGAGTCTAATCGCAGGGGCCATGCTAATCTTCTCTGTATCGTTCCAATTTTATCAGATGTCCCCGAAGGGACTATTGGAGGCTAAGCGCCTCATTGAGATCTTTGTTCAAATTCCATTTTTGGTTACATAAGATAGATTGTGGCATTAGGGTCAGTCAATCAGCTTCTATAGCGGAATGCATCAGTTAATCACTGAAAGTGATCATGTCTAGCATGATATCTAAACACTCTGATGATTTCTACACTGAGCAACAACATGATAGCTAAACACTTGAACCACCTGTATCATCGAGAGGAGAACGTCTTAGTAACAAGACGAGAAATGTTTCCCTTCTGCTAAACTAGATATATAAACCACAAAGAAAGTATTCCAGGGATGACTAAATCAAAACATGCATATGATCATAATCAATACACTTCATCATACTTTCAATCGAATCCCCCCATCTTAACCTAAAAAATCGACACCGAAGAATCTCACTCGCTTGAATACAAACCCTAAGAGATTAAAACATTGCCATCGACTAATCAAGTTAATCAAACCAACCCATCAGAAAAATCTCAACCCAAATCAAACCTTCAATGATCCCATGCAAACCAATAACACCCAGAAATCAATCATCAGATCACCCTCTTCTCTAGCTTGCTACTCCATTCAAACACACTGTGTATCATCCCTTGAAATAAAGCTGAGTTTCTCCATAAGCACCCAAATGAACAGAACCATTACCAATATTACTTGAAATAATATTAGTACCATTATTACTTGATCCCATGGAGACCATAGGATGAAATTCACCAATTTCTTGCATGAAGCAATCGACATCTGCGAACGCTGTCAAAAACCCACCTCCGCCTCCACCAGTACCGCTGCCTCCACCGCCGCCACCACCACCTAGCATCCACGAAGCTTGATCCTCATGGTCAACGACTTGACCGAGATGATCAACAGCATCCTTCTTGGTACTTTTCTCATCACAAACCCTACCAGCACCAGCACCAGCACCAGCACTCCTCTTCATCAGATGTTCTTTACTTGGCATGGTCCTTCTGCTCCAACCCTTGGCTGCTTTTCCAGCAGTTGTTGCTCCAACCAGGCTGCTTTCACCACCACGTTCTTCTTCTGGTGCAGGTTTTCCGGTTAGGCGCTGGACGAGATCACGGAAGTTAGCAACGTCGGTCTTGATGATTTCGGGCGCGAAGATGTGGATGATCCGGATCTTGGGTCTGACCTTGGAAATGATCCGAGGATCCTTGTGTATGCGCGGAGGAGCTGATGATGGTGGTGGAGCTGGTGACGATGACTGACCGAACGGACTCGAAACAGCTGTTTGCTTCTTCAGATTATACATATGATGAACCATTGATCAAGAAATACTACGATGAATATATACAATGATGAACTATGTGTTGTTTGTCAAAGGGCAAGATAAAATGGAGAGATGGAGAGGGGTGGTGGTGTGTATTTCTTGTTTTGTCAACTTTGGAGAAGATAGGAGACATGATGTGTGTTTATATATATGCATGATTTTCTTGATCTGAAGAGGCAGTTGAGATCAAATGGCCCAGAGCTAGTGGACCTCACATCCAATCCAACTTTATACTTTAATTGCAAAACCATATGGTATACCACTTCGTGGTTCTCTACAATATATTTATAATCCAATAAACCAGTAAGCTAGCTATTGTTGTGTTGGACCGATAGAAAATACTTATAAATGTTTATGATTGATTGTTATCGATCGACGTGGTTGATTATAAAAGATTAATAATTAGTGTCACTTAAGTTACTTAATTATACCTACAAGAAAAGAATTTAAGATCGTAATGAAATTATCTTGCAATGTAGAGATCCATATTTAGTACCATATGGTTGAAAAACTACATTGTAATTTGAGAATCTTACATCTAACATTTATAGTACATTCTTTGCCATTCAATCTATTGTTCATTGGTCCTGCGAGTGAATCACATTTTTTCACATTGTATCAAAGCCTATGCTCACACATACTTGACTAATTGTCTCCACGCTAGAATAAATATGCAAATGTAGACACAAAAAAACATCACAGTTCAGTGTTATGATTTAGGAAAGAATTCAAAGACAGAAATCATTTTCAAATTAAGCCTGAATATAATACATATGTGAATCCAAGTCAACTATCTGATCAAAAACTTAGCTAATGAACAGACAGCACGGACGATCAGAGCCGGCGAGCGGAGGGGCACACGTGAAGACAGTGTACTTGACAACAGAGGATAAGAACCAGTACTCCCCCATCATCAACCGCACGATCACAACAGAAACACCAGAGCGGAGAAACCAGGGACCGTCCGATTAGGACGTGAGCAGCGCATGAGTGAAAAAGCCAAAGAACCTGACGCCAGAGGTCAGCGGAGTTGGAATTGGAGGGTAACAATCAAAAGCAAGCAAGGAGAAGTCCACAAGAGTCGCGTGCCGGCCGTGCAGCGGGCCCCACTTTTCCAACCATCGGATTCGGAGATGGTGATGATGATGATGATGATGAGCTCTCCACGTGTCGCAGTCGTGCGTGCTGGTAATGAGGTTGAGGTTGAGACTTGATTGTTCGGCTTTGCGTCTGCCTCATCTCGACTCCCATGTTCTGTACTCTAGAGATGCTCTTGATTTTTTCATTTCACATTTTCCGTCAAAACATGAAATACTTTTCATAAGTTTAATGTTTATGAGAGTAATCATTATGACGTTTTTTTAGTTGATGTAATAAATTGTTAGGCTCAAAGTCTAAGAAAAGAATCCAATTCCAAAAAACTAATCTAATGGGAGGGAGAACTTCTCTAATTTATAAACCATTTCATGGTTTTTCACATAATCGATGTGGATAAACCCCATGTCGTAACATTCGTCATCCCTTGAGAACCGGACGTCCATGGATAGCTTCATCTCAGACTCTTCGCGCAACAGACAAAGCTCTTTTCTTCCGAACCTTATCAAGCCTTTTCCTAGGTTATCCCTTCGGCAAAATGTTAGACCCAAAATCCATGAGGAGAGTCCAATCTCAAAAGAATAGTCTAATAAAAAGGAGAACCTCTTTAACTTATAAAACACTCTATAATTTTTTATTTTGTCGATGTGGATAAACCTCACATCGTAACATAAATTCTTTGGGACATCGTACAAAATCAACCTGTCGTTTTGATCAAAGTTTTGTTCTGAATACTTTCCATATACTAGTGTTGCGATCATTAAAGGATAAAAGAGTATTAGAGTTCTTTTTAACTTACTCCCTTCTTCCGAAATTAATACCAAAATTACATTTTTACTGTATCATTTAACATGTATTTTAAGAAATATTATTATTCGTCTTAACGACATAAGAAAATTAGGTCAATGGTTGTGGTTTGAGACACATAAATTAAAGTATCATTAGTATTTCATGATAATCTTGTGTACAATGATGTTTGAATCGTCCTATGAACGATTCGTAACATAAACAACTTTATTAATAATATAAATCAATGTTACAATTAAATCCAAACAGCCGAAGAATTTAATTTGGCGTTCACTGAGGTAAATACTTAAGCTTGAAAGAAAGTACCCAATTAATATAGAATTCTAAAGCCGTTGTCTCCAAGTTAGTGTTTATAGGGAAACAGGTTTGACATGGTGATTTAACTTCAGGTCTTTTTTCATTCTTTTTTACTTGGTAATATACATCTCCACCGTTGGTCCTAAATCTTATCCTACGACTTATATTGCTGAATATCCACGATATTAGACACCTCGAGTAATTTAAGGTGTGTAACTAGCCATTTGTTCAAAAAAGAATTTCGTGCAGGTAGTGCAACATAAAGTTCAGTGATTAGTTCTGGTTCAAAAAAAAAAAAGGATTAGTGATTAGTGCGATGGAAACTCGGAGACCAGCGCTTCAGTGTCTACACACAACAGGTTTGTGTTTGAAACATCGGCCAGTATAAGCCTTGTCATATTATAGTCAGTAAAGTCTTGTACGCTACTCGTAACAACTGATTTATTGGCTATTATAACAACACCAACGACACATCGTTAATATTATGAAAATTATTCAAGTCTCCTTCTCCTTAATTATTGTATTAGTGTGTTAGCTAGCATTTCAAAGTAGCAGCTGGAGAGCTACCACAGAATAAGACGTCTTCGAATGACAGGATACTTCCTACATGTAAATAATCTTTTCTTGTAATAATTCAATTCATGTAGCTTTCATTACTAGCCCTAAGCAAACTCAAATTTATCCACCAGTGAGGAACATCTTGACTTTTTGATTTTTTTTTTGTTAAAGAAGCATTTGACATTTAAATTTAAACGCAAATTGATTAATCATATAGGAACTCTATCAAACGTTTAGTGATCCACGGGATGATAACTTTCGAAAAGGTTGAAGACAATCTGAATTATGACTCCTCTTAGCATGTCTACAATAATCATCATATGTAATACTCTCTCTTCGCAATATCAATACAATGGGAGTACTTTAATTGTGCATATTTATCAATATAAAATTAGATCTGTATCGTGAGATGATCAGATATCATTTCTTAAAAAATTATCATTAAACACTAATAATAATATGAGTAGTACTTCAATATTGAATTAGTAACTTTTTTTTGCATCATTAAAACAAAAATGAAATTTCTTAAAGTATGTGTCGAATGGTGGAAAGAAGTTAAATGTCATTCCCTTCGTCATATATTCTTTGCAACGACTATATATTTTTCACTATTTTTACGCATGGATTGATATAGAATCTCGTTTTCATATTAAATCATGTCAGATCTTCTCGCAATTGATATACTAGCCAACTGTATAAGACCGGACATTGTTTTCTCGATCAACTTTTTGACAAGGTTTAACTTTACACTACTCGTAGACATTACAATGAAATCAAACATAGTAAGTGTTATTTATGCGGGACGACAAATATGAGGTTATTCTATTCTCGGAACTCTAAATCTGATCTCGTCGGGTACGTCGATGCTGAATACTTATCAGATCCACATAAGATTCTCAGAACTTTAAATCTGATCTCATAGGGTACGTCGATGCTGAATACTTATCAGATCCACATAAGATTCGATCTCAAACGGGATATGTGTTCACATATAATGGCGCAGTTATATCCTGAAAATCCACAAAGTAAGATCTCGTGACCACTTCTTCAAATCACTCGAAGATCATCACCATGTACGAGACGTGTATGACTCAGATCGATGATCCAGCATATCCAACGACCGTGTGGAATCTTCGGCATCGAAACAACGATCGTGATCCATGAAAACAATATCGTCTGTGTTGCACAGTTCAAAAAAGGCTTTATAAAATATGACAAAACGAAGTACATCATTACAAAATACTTCTACATTCATGATCTTCAAGATGAAGAAGTCATCCGCATTCTACAAATCTAATCGTGCAACAATCTAGTCGATCTATTTATCAAGACGCTTCCTAAATCATTTTTTGTGTAGGTACAATACAAAATCGATTTGTGACATCTCAACGAGTTTCCGGGTTAAGATGATGCATACTTCAGAGAGAGACTGTATTTTTTTTCCTTCAATCAAATTCTCATTGAATTTTTTCTGATAAGATTTTAATGAGACAATCACTAACACCCAGCCATTGTTCATATTATTTTAAAAAAATGTTATAATATGTATGGATAAATGGGATAAACACAATGCACATATATAATGTCAAATAAATAAAAACGAAATCGACGTCAAGAACTCTATAAATAGGATTATAACCACACTATTTCGTTGTATTTTAGAATCACAAAAATGAATACTCCTTATTTTTTTTCCCGAAGCACATCTTTTATGAGAGCATAGCATAGTCTATATCTCGACCGGTATTAGTCTCCTCTAAAAAGATGGCAACAGATGTTTTGCGGCCTCATCGGTACACCTCATTAACAAGGCACAACTCCAAGATTAAGCATCCATCGTGATACTAATCACTTTATTGTACAAATGCCTTAGATACCACACACAACACACATTTTCGACTTGTAGTCCGCGAACAAATGTACCAGATCAATCAGTACAAACACGTACGAGAAGATCAAAGATGGACTATTTTATTAAACAAGCTTAGAAGTTACAGCGACAACCTTGTATATTATCTCAATACAACATTTACCTTCGCTGCATGAGTTATTATCAACTAAAACTAAAACCAAAACAGTAAACAGAAATCAAACGACCATCAAACTCAAAGTTCAACCGGTGTAACCACCAGTGCCATATCCAGTATTATACCCGCCGGCCAGGGGATTATGCCCCGGGTTAGGCCGCCCCGTCCCCGTATTACTCCCATACGGATGACTTTCCACCACTCCTTCCTCAACATGCCCGGCAGGCGCCCCGGACCCATGCCCGGGCACCGCCGACATAACATGTGGGCCCGTGGTGTACCCAGCAGAGCCTGGCGTGTACCCGGCTCGAGCCTCGGCGGTGTTGGCCATCTTCTCTGCGGCATTGTGCTCGCGGGCCTCCTGCTTCTGGTACTCCGCCTCGGCCATCCTCGACTCCTTTTTCTCCGCCGCCATCTGTTTCTGGACGGGATCGTGGGCGGTCATCTTCTCGGCTTTCTCTTGGAGGGTGGCCTTCGTCTTCTCCATCCCGGACTTGGCGGTCGCCGCCACGTTCGACGCCGTCTCCTTCACCGTCTCCGCTGCCTTCTTCCCTGCCTGCATCTTGGGTTTGGTTTCTATGAGCTGATCTTCAATGGCTTGGTTTGGCTTGTATCCGATTTGAGTTGCAATGAGTGATGTACCTTCTTGTGATTAAGCAACAATGTACTTATATAGAAAGTGACAGTGATGGGTGATTGGGACACGTCGATTGGTTTGGACACGTGGTGTCCTAAGAGTATCGAGAAACGCTAGACTCACCACGTGTCCTAGGGGTTGGGTAAGGTGGAGGGCTGCACAGAGGTGCATCAGATTCAGTATGCATGAATATGTGTTATCTTGATGCAGCGTGGTTTTATAAGTTATCATGAACTATGACTCACCACGGATTATATTCAATGAACTCCAGCTAGCTATGCCAAGGCCCAAGGGGCAAGGGCAACAATGTCCAATCCCATAACTCCATAAGAGCTCAACCCTTCCTACAGCAATAATCACCTGTTTGGATAATTCCAGACTAGTAAGGGTTTAAATTCTCAGACAATTTCGATTGTTCACACATGGTAGGTTTAAAACGATCGGCACACATGGTAGGCTTAATCTTGTCCAGAATTCCTTTCCTAAAAAAAAAAAACACACTAGTCCAGAATATGTACTCCTAGTACAATATCACATTTAAACTTGAGAGCTCAGAATAATTAAATTATACTCCAATCTTTCCATATTAGTTGTAATTGTTTGATCCAACACGGATATTTATACGTGTGTTGAATTTGTATGAAATTAGATGGAGAAAAAATATTTTTTAAATGGTAGTGAGATTTACTGTAACAGTTGAGAGATAAGGTAGTGGGGCATTCTATAACCGATAATGATTGTTTTAGTAATATTTAATAATATTGTTTTAATAATATTTTATAATAACAGTTGAAGGATTTATAAAAAATGATAAGTTTGTAAATATTTAGAACAATAAAAAAAATATTACATGTATATTGGGACGGGGAAACTATATACTCCCTCCGTCCCACAAAAAATGTAACAGATTAACTGGACACGTGTGTCGATGCAAAATTTGATACGCGTATAATGACGATCGTTTTTTTTATAAATTTACAGAGAAATATCAATGGTTGTGTAAATTACGTACTTCAACTTAATACATATTATCGGACGATCAGACGTGATTTGTATAAAAATGAGATTTACATTCATACATATAAAATAATATAATATGTTATATTTTTCGTGAGAGAGAAGAAATAAAATCCTATGTCACTTTATCCATTATTAATTGGTATGAGTTGAACCTCACGTGGATATCTCATTTTTGCGTGCATCTATCGTGCAGCAATCAGCGAAAATTTGTGTACATCTCTTTTTTTTTTTTTTTTTTTATTTGCATATCTTGCAAGGGATTACGTGGGTAAATACCTACTATGACATTAAAAAAAAAGTCGTAGTACTATTAGTAATACAACTAAAATAAGATCGTTTTATTGTCCAAAAAAATGAAAAAACAATAAGATCGTTTTACTTTTCTATCCGCTGGATCACCTCTTTCTTCACTGGTTTCTCAGCAAGATGCAATCTCTAATGTTAGCGAAAATCTGAATCACTCGTTACATCATCCTTCTAAATTCAGTAACTACTATGCCTCAATATCCCATAGCCGTCAATCAATTAATTCCTGTGGTGGAAAATTTCTATAGACCTATGCATACTCTTGGGTAATATTCGCAAATCGGCTGATGTCCGGATGTGGCGATGAAAAAGATGAAGCTAACGTGATACAGAACCATGTAATGGCGATGAAAATTATTTCGTAGGTTAGCCACCAAACTTGCCGATGTGATGCATTGGCCATTTCTAATGTCAAATACTATATCAACACCTTTATAACAGAATCAACTCATATATCAAGAGTAATGATGGATACCAATAGGTAAATCAACAGTTTTACTGATTTTCTTCAGCACAGGAGGAACCACAGAGTTCGTACATCGGCGCCTCGACTGCTCCTCGTATATCAGGAACATCCCCAAATCCACAACAAAGAATTACATTCCACTAAAGCCGAAAAAGAGTGAGACGGACGATGATATACAAACCACGATAACTACCACCTCCACGATTACCCTTTGCCCCTCTTGAACAGCACAAGCAAACCCGCGCATGCCGGAGCTGTTTGAATAGATTCCTAAGGCATGGGCCTTTCCAAGTACAACATTCGCCAACCTGATGGGACTGATGCCAAAGAATCCAATGTTGAGATCATTCAAAGAGAAACCGATGCTTTACCTAGCCGATGTCAGTATATTCGGGAAGCAAAGTCAGGTCTTCAAGGCCTGAGATCAGTCCTGATTCATTGGAATGAGGTACGAAACTCATAAGTTCTGAAGAAGATTCTTCATCAAAGCCACGCATGATTTCATCGAAAGGTGACTCTAGGACAACACCCGTTGGAAATACAGGAGGAAGAGGATCGGACGGTAACTCCACATTGCTGGGGAAGCCTGAGGGAGGCAGTTCACCGTACAGCAGAGGAGTGTCAGAAGACTCTGAGCCTATTTTTCTCGACTTTGACTTGGAATGCTTGTTTGTCTCGGCCGATGAAAGCTTGTGTTTCCCCAAAACTGTTGATCTAGACACTGAGCGAGATTTCAAATCAGAAATTACACGAAATGCAGATGTGGCCCAAGAAAGGCTACCATCAAGTGAAGCAGCTGTGGCCACCCTGCAACGTCAAATAGCATTTACAGGAGTTAGATAGAAAGAAATAAAGTATACTCCTATTGTATGAAAGATCCGACCATTTCTTCTGAATGTCCAGAGCAGAAGACACCGAATAGCAGAGGAAAAAGTACCTGAAACTGTTCTCGGCCACTTGTTGAGTGTGTCTAAGTTGGTATTCTTCCGAGGCCAGGTTAACTGGAGGTGATGACACTGAACCAGGTATCGACAAGGTAATTATAGATGGTAAAGTGACACCGACAGTTCCCTCCCCAACTTCTAGTGTTAAATCCAACCTCTCTACAGTCGGTGTAGCCGCATTCTTCTGTATGGACATTGTGGCCAAGCCTCTAGATCTTTCACTATCAGCATCATCAAGAGCTGCTCTGAGCGATTTCCTACAATTATGCAAATTGGTGAACTTGAACTTCTCTGATTTTCCTCCGGCTCCATTCTGAGTAGTTGGGTAGGGCATACTACCAAATAGCCTATTAGCACCAACGCCATCACCCCGAGAAACCAAGGCGTTCCGCTGCTGAACCCTCCAAGCGGAAGAAAGCAGGGCAGTGAAGTGCTTTTGAAGCAGCAACTCACGATCAGGAAGCTCCATAGCAACATCCAACAGTGTATGAATATGTTCCTAACACCAAACAAACATATTCATGAGTACATCGGAGCAGTTATCCCTCAAGATCTTGTTTATGATAGAAACATATGCATTCAGCAATATAACCATCCTGAATTAGGCCTACATGTCACAGTAAGATGAACTAGACAGCAGCATGAATGAAACATCCAAGAGAAAGCAGGAGGATGGAGTAAGAAAAACCAAGGAGCTCGACACTTGATCATTCACATTTAAATACGGCAATCCTGACCTTGGATCTTGCACCACAGTTTTACTTGAAATTTGAAAGAAAACAATAAAACTGACTGCCATTTCCAGATATCTTTACAATATTGCAACAGAAAAGCTAGAAACTATTTGCGAAAATGATGAGCATCAGGCACAAGAATGTGCTATTACAATTGCTCCATTGTTACCGTAGTTTGACAAAGGCAACACTAAGAAAACAACAATTTCAACACATCTTGTCAAAAGTCATTTTCTAGCACACATACTAACAAGACAAATATGAAATCCTTTTTAAAGTTCTGTTTCTAAAGGATACTAAGCATAAACTTAGGCATAATTTGTACTAACCCACTTAATAGCCCTTACAAGCTTATCAGCAATTAATATTACTTAACCATTAGTCCAATGAGATATGTAAGTGGAAACGGTTTACGACTCATAACATAACAAGCTTTGGAGGTCACATGACAGAACCAAATATTATTACCTCCGTCACTTTAAGAAGAGTTTTTGCAGGGACAGCACTGCTCACTTTTTCTGCATTGAGACTGTCACCTGTGGACAAAATATATTTCTGGCAGAGCTCCCTGAATCTTTCAGCACAATGAACAGGATGACGAAATCTTCCCCTAAGAGATCCTCCTGCAGTCATACCATACAGAGTTTCGCTAACCAACCTCCAGTTTGTGTCATATTCATGAACAAGAGCACACAAGACTGCATCCTCTGATGGAGACCACGGATCTGGCGACGGAATGTATTCGGATGACCAAATGTTTCCCTTTTTCTTCAACTTCTCTGGTCTCAACATCAGAACTCTCTTGACTGGCATGGCGGTGATTGATATTCTACCTTCCACCTTACCCTTGCTGGATAATTTCGGATCCATGTCAATGGCTCTACCCTCACTCGGCATTATATTCCTACTCTCTTCATGCTTCTTATGAGAAATATGGGATGCTGGACTTGGAGAAAATTGCACAACGGATTTCTTCTTGGCCTTCCTAGGTTTGACCTCAAGATCTTTCTCTTCTTCACTATCAGAAGTAGATTCATCCTTCTTCCGCTTTTTGTGCAGACTCTTGTGTGGCACTTCAGTGACAAAATGATGGTTTAACATCATAGGTTCTATGGTTTTTTCGTCTGCAGGTATTGAGGTTGAAACCAAAGAACCTTTTTTAAGGGATTTAAACTTGGTTTTCTTTGTCTTCTTTTTCTTCTTCGGTTTCGGTCTAGCACTTGCGAATTCATCATCCCTGTTCATGCAAGCAAAATACAGAAGAGATACTTAGATCCAGGATGCGAAGGCATGAAGACCTAAACACCTGCGACCCCAAACATGCTTTATCTTATTACATAGGATTGGCTACATAAATAAATATAAAATAGTTACGTATAAAATACCAGAAAATAATAATTGACGAATGAAGCTTTCAGCAATTGGTAATCTTAAAGAGTAACCTACATGGTAAAGTCAAGCTTTGCCTCTTCCTCCTCCTTAGCTCTGTTCTCTAGCTCTTCCATCAGTTGCTGCGACAAAAAAAAGGAACCCATAAGACAAAGCATTCTAAAAAATTCCATCTTCTTCAATACAAACAAAAAGGACCTTAATTAAAGCTACTAACTTGATGCTGAGCCAAAGCCTCCACTTGCTGTCGATATGCTTGTGTTGCAAAATCAGTATCCCAACCTACAAGAGAGCAGGAAAAAAATAAATTAATTTCACTTGTAAGAAATCATTACCAGGAAATTATTATGAGTTACTGAAAAATAACAAACAGAAAATGCAGACTTGCATACTTTCATATACGAAGGGCTCTTCGTCATCATCAATCTCAGCTTCCATATCCTCTTTTAGCTTCTCAATGCGCTCCAGCTCCCATTCTGTCTCTTCAAATTGAACCTGAGTATCAACAGCATTTTTGTCAATGATAGGGTCCCAAAGCTCCAGAAAGCGAATGGCATATCTGTCTATCGGACGCAGCTGATTCTCAAAAGATGATACTGCATCTCCTGCTGCAACAGCTGCTGCAGCCATCTGTTTGACATCAGCTATCATATCCACATCTTCGTCACAGTCAAGGCTGAGGGATTTCTCTCGCTCATGGTCATTTCCATTTGAAGGAGTCAAACTCTCTTTGTTTGATGTGATAACTAATCCATTTGGATCAGCAGACTCATCCACTCTCCAATCATCTTCATTTGCTAAGTCATCATCTTCGGAACGTCCGGTTACTTCCTCAGTAAATTCTTGGTTGTCAATAGCCTCTTCCTCCTCCACCTTCTTCAGTGCCATATAATCAGCCTCATCTTCAGCATTTTTCAAGGCAGCCTCAAGATCTGTATTAGACACCGAGACTTCAACTCCATTATCAGCACTTTCTTCTTTCTGCAGATTTTCAGAAGGCAGCACTCTGTGACCAGAGAACAACTCTATGGGATCAAGCTTCTTGAAGAATTCTGTATTATATCCGCCACTCTGTATAACAAGGTTGTCAAGAACCCGTTTCTGATTTGCTTTCTTTAAGATATTCTCTTCAATGGTACTCTCACTTATCAGTCGATAAATATGAACTTCACGCGTCTGCCCTATGCGATGGCATCGGTCTTGAGCTTGTTGGTCCATGGCGGGATTCCAATCGCTATCATAGAAGATAACGGTATCTGCTCCAACTAGGTTAATGCCTACACCTCCACTGCGGGTTGATAGGATGAACAAAAATATTTTGGGATTTGTGTTAAACCGCTGCATCAAAGTCTGCCTTTCCTCTGGTTGAGTTGATCCATCCAAGCGCATGTAAGTGTAGCCATATAAATTGATGAAAGCTTCCAATATGTCCAGCATCTTTGTCATCTGAGTGAAAATCAAAGCTCTGTG
>JAOVYX010020670.1:3842-16742 GCA_035668315.1 Drosera spatulata | reverse complement strand
TTTGGAATTAAGTTTAGTGAATGTTACCTCATTGAAAATAAGTCTCTAAAATGATACTTGTGGGAAATTTTCACTATTTGGAATTTAAGTTGAGTTGAATGCTACTACTATCGTGTTATTGTGTTATGCAACACTTTCACTTTTTAAACTGTTCAACATGCATATTGAGAACATTCATTTTTTGTCTTAGTGATGCACGAACATTACTTACAGGATTAAAATATATAGCTTAAATAATCAATAGTATTTCACAAGAATTTTATGAAAAATGACGATTGATCGTTCCATGACGTAAGTGAAAGTTCATATCGATCAATTATGTGCAAGTCAATTCATTGGATCTAAATTGAGACGGAGGGAGTATTATTAGGATATATCGATATCTCATTAGATAAGCTCAGTATTACTCGGTTTCTATATTTAACGCATCAGTTTCACTCAAAATCTTTTATTAGAAAAATATATGAATTAATAAAATAAAAGTTTCATGAAATAAGGAGACAAAATTTAAAAATATAACCTATGCAATCTAATAAATAGCATACGTGGGTGATCACCTAAACAAAAAATATGTGGGTGTGACATGACTTTTTACTTCTTGCCTTTCAAATCCCTGTTCCAATGGTTTGATGGGCAATACTTTATGTGATACTACTAATTCTTAATGAGATAGTACTCTAATATTTAGATTCTTGTTTAATGAATTGATCAAGACTTTTTTTTTTAAAAAAAGAAATTGATCAAGAAAATCTTGTTAACAAGCTCATTGATTATCAAATAAGATCATACTTTTGATTTTAATTGTAGTGACTGCTTAATGTATCCTTAGTTTCTCATATTTATAAAATCTCTGAATGCCAAGTACTTAACTATCATCAGATTGAATCACGTGTCTCTGTTGAGCATGTCTCTGTTAACCTTCATTGTCAAATTGAAGGTTTTTGATTTTTCGTCCATTTGAAGACAGCGTTCGTTACACCCTCGGAGTCCTTTGTTACAGGTCTACTGGTATCTAGATGAAAATTGCAATTCTTGGGTAGTGCTGGTTATACCTTTGAAGTCGTTTAGTTCAGGTGTAGCGGAGTCCAAACGAAAACTTGGCGAAACTTATAAGATTTACTCTCACTTGATACCTTTTCAACTCCCATCAGTTTTTTGGCCATTTTGGGGGTTACTCAAACATTATTTGGGTTCATTATTGAGTCAAATTGATGGTGACTCATTATGATGAAAGAGTTACATTGGAGATTAATGCTTGGTGACTTATGGGTTTTGGGAGTTACATTTGGGTTTGATGACTTTATTATAAATTGATCATCTTCTTCTTCCTAGGATAGGTGGTTGAAATAAAGAGTGAGTGAAGAAACACGTTTGTCTTTATAAGCTTGTTGAAGCTTTTGTCCCTTTTGTTTTGTGTGAGCCTCGGGTTGTGAGTGTCACACTTTGTCCTTATAGTGCATTTGTGTTCACCGGTTTGATGGACAAGTGGTGTTTTTCTCCCGGTTCTCGGATTCCCCATCATAAAAACTTGTGTCGTGTTTTTCTCATTTCTCTTGTGTTGTTAATTTGAGTGTGATTGAGCAATTGTTAGGTGCCATCGATCCTTTGTCCCGACTCAACAAGTGATGTCAGAGTCATGTTTATGATGGCATCCATGAAGTTTGAAATCGCTCAGTTTGATGGTGTGATCAAGATGTTGGCGTTGTGGATGATCAAGATGTTGGCATTGCTCAAGAGAGAAGGTTCCATGCATGCTATTGATGGGAAGTATCCCAAAAATATTTCCGATGCTGATAAAGCAAGTATGGAGGAGAACGCGCATGGCGCGATCCTTCTTTCCTTATCCGACAAGGTTTTGAGAGAAGTTGCGCTCGAAGATACCGTCGCGAAGCTATGGAAGAAGCTTGATGATCTTTATCTCAACAAGTCACTTGCCTCAAGGTTGTTTCTAAAATAATGTTTGTCTACTTTGAAGATGAGGGAGGGAACTCCCATCCAAGATCATCTTGATGTGTTGAACAAGGTTGACCATGGTCTTGTCAATATGGAGCAAAAGACTGAGGATGAAGACCATGCTCTTATCCTCTTGTGTTCACTTCCATCTTCCTCTGAAGCTTTCATTAATTCCATGCTTTATGGACTCTATCACCCTTGATAATGTGAAGGCTGCTCTTAACTCGTCGAAGATGAGACACAAGATCAATGGGACTAACAATAGTGACAAGGCCGATGGCCTTTTTTACTCGTGGAAGAGGTTTACAAAAGGGTGATGCCAAGAGTAATCAAGCCAATTCAAGACCTAGAGGCCGATCGAAGTTTAGGCCTCATGATGATAAGAGCAAGGTGGAGTGCTTCTATTGTCATAAGAGAGGCATTACAAGTCCGATTGTTGCAAGCTCAAGGCGAGGCAAAGTCGGAGCACGTATGAAAAGAGTTAGAGGGAATATTCGGCGAGTCTAGCCAAGGAGGTGGAGTCCTCCTCTTCCGATGCCGTTCTTACGGTATCTTTTTCTTCTACATTTGATGATAATGCTTGGATCCTTGATTCGGGTTGCTCATTCCCTATGACTCCCCATTGGGAGTGGTTCGAAACCTATGAAGCCTTGTCTAGTGGATCGATTTTGATGGGGAATGATACGGTTTGCAAGGTACCGGGGATTGGCTCATTTAGTTTCAACTGCCACAATGGTGTTGTGAGGATCTTGACTGACATGAGGCATATTCTGGAGCTCAAGAAGAATTTGATCTCACTTGACACTCTTGATGTAAAATGGGTGCAAGTATGTTGGTGAGGATGGAGACTTGAAGGTCCTTAAGGGATCATTGATGATCATGAAGGATACAAAGAATAAAAGTCTTTATGTGATGCTCGGCTCTACGGTGGTTGGAGCCTCTAATGTTGCTTCCTCTTTGAAGGATCTTGAATGGTCCAAACTTTGGCACATGAAGCTGGGGCATATGAGTGAAAGAGGTATGACCATTTTGAGCAAGAGGGGTCTCTTGAATGGTGAGCAAATATGTGCACTTGATTTTTGTGAACATTGCATATAGGACAAACATCACAAGGTTAGCTTTAGTACCGACATTGATATAACTAAAGCTATTCTCGATTATGTGCATTCCGACTTATAGGGACCTGCTCCACTTGCCTCTAGAGATGGAGCTCTATATTTCATGACCATGATTGACGATTATTCTCATAAGGTTTGGGTTCGTTTTCTTAAAAGAAAAAGTGATGCTTTTGATACTTTCAAGAAGTGAAAGGTTCTTGTAGATAATCAAACCGGGAGGAAGATCAAGTACTTGCCGATGGACAATGGTCTAGAGTTTTGTAGCGATGAGTACAACCAATTTTGTGTCGATGATGGGATTACTAGACACCGCATAGTGAGGCGTACACCTCAACAAAATTGAGTGACGAAGCGCATGAATCGCACCTCGCTTGAACCTATCACGACATGTCATCTTGTGAACCTATCACCATCCACCGCCATTGACTTGAAAACTCCAAAGGAGGTATGGTATGGTAAGCCTTTCAACTATTCCGATCTACATAGTTTTGGTTGTCCGGCCTATTTCCTTGTAAATGATGAAAAACTTGAACCCCGTGTAAAGAAAGACATCTTTATTGATTATACAGATGGTGTTAAAGGCTATCGTATTTGGTGTACCGATCCTTGATCATCCGGTTTTATGATTTTTCGTGATGTAGTATTTGATGAGAATTCTTTTTTTTTTTTTTTTGCTGTAGAAGTTATGGTTGATGAGAAAATAGGTGATGACAATCAAAAGGAGAATCATGAGCCGTTCAAGGTGGAGTTTTCCCCTAGTCCATGGAAGCAAGTTCCTGATGAGAGAGTTGAAGAGGAGTCATTCCGAAATCCCATGCCAGATAATCCATCAAGTCCTCCTTTTGCACTTAGGAGGGGAAGAAGGGAGCCAAAAGAGCCGGTGAGATATGGGTGGTCCGAGCTTGTTGCCTATGCACTTCAAATTGCCAAAGATATAAGTTCTCATGAGCCCTCCATCTACAAAGAAGCTATCTCATCACCGGACTCATCACAATGGGTGGTTGCCATGCATGAAGAGTTAAGAATCTCTTCACAAGAACCGAACATGGGATCTTGTTCCTCTTCCTAAGGGGAAGAAAGTTGTGGGTTGTAAATGGATCTTCAAATACAAGGAAGCTAATTTGGAAGAAAGTGGAGTAAAGTTCAAGGCACTTCTTGTTGTAAAAGACTTTACTCAAAAGGAGGGACTACAAAGAGATTTTTTCTCCCATTGATAAACATTCTTCTATTCGAGTTTTGTTGTCCTTGGTTGCTTCTTTGGACCTTGAACTTGAACAATTAGTTGTCAAGACCACTTTCTTGCATGGAGATCTTGAAGAAACTATTTACATGCGTCAACCCGAAGGTTTTGTGGCCCAAGGAAAAGAGGGCCTTGTGTGCAAGTTGAATAGGTCACTCTATGACCTTAAACAATCCCCCCGACAATTGTATTTAAGATTTGATACCTTTATGATTGAGCATGGTTTTTCTAGAAGCAAATATGATAGTTGTGTTTATTATAGACGTTTGAAGGATGACTCTTTGAGCTATCTTTTTCTTTATGTTGATGATATGCTTATTGCCTCTAAGCATATGGATGAGATTAAGAAGTTGAAGAAACTTGTTGCAAAAGTGTTTGAAATGAAGTACTTGGGTGAGTCCAAGAGGATTTTGGGGATGAAGATAACAAGAGATATAACAGTGGGGGAGTTGTTTTTGTCACAAAAGAAGTATTTTGAGACTATAATTGATAGGTTTTTTATGTCTTTCGTCAAACCCGTTTCTACTCCTCTTGCTTCTCATTTTAATTTGTCAAGGAAATTGATGGAGAGAAGTGAAGAAAATTGATAAAATTTCTTATGCAAGTGCCGTGGGGAGCCTCATATATGCCATGGTGTGTACAAGACTGGATATAGCTTATGCGGTGAGCTTGGTGAGTAGATGTATGGCTAACCCAGGAAAGACTCATTGGCAAGCCTTTAAGTGTATATTTCGATATCTAAGGGGTACTTCAAATGATGGTTTGGTTTTTGCCATTAATCAAGATTTACCTCTAGTGGTTGGCTTTGTTGATTCGGATTATACAAGTGGCCTTGACAAAAGATGGTCACAAACCGATTATGTGTTCACTTTTGGAGGCACCATCGTGAGTTGGAAAGCATTGCAAGACATCGTTGCACTTTCCATAACCAAGACCGACTACATGGCCTTAACGGAGGCTGTTAAGGAAATTCTTTGGTTGAAGCGCTTTTTGAAGATTTGGGTGCAAGCCAAGAAGGTACGAGTATTATACATTGTGACAATCAAAGTGCAATACAACTCACAAAGAACATCATGTACCACGAGAGGACCAAAAACATTGATGTTCGATACCATTTCGTTCGTGATGAAGTTGCAAGAGGTGAAGTGTTTGTGGAAAAGATTCACACTTTGGAGAATCTCGTCGACATGTTCACTACGGTTGTTCTATTAGCCAAGTTCTCTCATTTTGCGAGACTTGGTTAATTCGAAAGTTTGCTAAAGTACTTTGATGATGTGACTTGTGATGGCTTAATCCCTGTTTCCTACACTGGGTATGCCCACTTAGGCTTGGGGTTGGTCATTGATAAGTTACATTGTTTGGGGATGACGATTGTCATCATCTTAAGGTTTGTGTTCTTGAAGACCACTTTTAGAACGCTTCAGTCCAAGTTGGAGATTTGTTGAGCATGTGGACCTTCATCGTCAAAGTGAAGGTTTTGGATTTTTTGTCCATTTGAAGATAATGTTCGTTACACCCTCGGAGTCCTTCGTTAAGGGTGTAACAATGCCTAGATGAAAATTGCAATTCTTGAGCAGTGCTGGTTACACCCTTGGAGTCGTTCGTTATAGGTGTAACGGAGTTCTCATGAAAACTTGGTGAAACTTATGAGATTTACTCTTATTACCCTTTGAACTCTCATAAGTTTTTTTGCCGTTTTAGGGGTTACTCAAGCATTATTTGGGGTTCATTATTGAGCCAAATTGATAGTGACTCATTATGTTGGAAGTGTTATATTGGCGATTAATGCTTGGTGACTTATGGGTTTTGGGAGTTATATTTGGGTTTGATGATTTTGTTATAAATTGATCATCTTCTTCTTCCTAGGATAGGTGGTTGATAAAAGGAGAGTGAGTAAAGAAACATATTTGTCTTTATAAGCTTGTTGAAACTTTTGTTCCTTTTATTTTGTGTGAGCCTCGGGTTGTGAGCATTACACTTTGTCCTTATAGTTCTAGTGTATTTGGGTTCACCGGTTTGGTGGACAAGTGGGTTTTTCTCCCGATTCTCGGATTTTCCACTATAAAAACTTGTGTAGTGTTCTTCTCATTTCTCTTGTGTTGTTAATTTGAGTGTGATTGAGCGATTGTTAGGTACCATCGGTTCTTTGTCCCGACTCAACAGTTTTCATATATTTGTTGAGTGTTCAAGACCACCACCATCTGTTGAGCTTTCACAGTGCATTTTTAACGCTCCACGTTGGGTGGAAGCGTCAACGCTGTGACTTTATTCAAAATTTGAGAATCAAATCGGAAGACACTTGTAAATATAAAGAGCGTATTTTACAAGAGACTGGTCGGGTACAAGAGTTTTATTACATAACCATTTATGACAAACATGGGTACCAAAAGTCGAGCTACTATCTTAAGTATATAAGAGATGCATAACTATGTTCGCTCTTTAGCGTCGCCCTCATAGCCCACTTAGCTGCCTAAAAACATTGGAAAAACATACAGAAAATGAGTGAAAAACACAATACTATACCTTGACACGTAAAAACATGCATGATTTCCATAAGGGGTTTTAAGCGATTCAGAAACATTATCATCTTTACTTTCTTTCATAATTAAATACATGAAATCATAAAAAGCAGAGAGCATTCGTTACTTAAAACACACACAAAGAGTGTGATTGCGAGTGGTCAGAGCTTTGTAGAGCATTGGATCAGAGCAGACATATTTCAAAGTTAGATGCACCATGGCCCAGAACTTTGGTTGGAGTCATGTCCCCTTTATATGTGCTTTGCATTTCATGCCTTTGTTAACAACTCGCATCACTGAAACCTTTAAACACTTATTCGAAAACCATTTACGAAACACATATTATGTCATCATATCATTACCATAAAAGTCATAGAAAGCATTTTGAGTTCATGAAAGCCTAAGAACGTTGATATCGTAAATGTACTATTAAAATAGACAAGCATTTCGAATACTGTAACATTCGCAAAACCATGAGCTTTGAACCTTGATAAACATAAATGAGCCATATTAAAAGACCATATATTTAGTTACCTTCTCAAAGTTAAGTGAAACTTATGTTTCCTTGTAGCTTAACGACCTTCGTCATGTTTCCGAGCTAGCTCGCCGAAGCTATTTTCCTTGGTCGATTAACTCTTTAAGCTCATGACGAAACCCTTAACTTTGACATCTTCTTTTATCCTTAACTCTTCTTATTCTTTATGACTTCTAAAGTGTTTATCAAAGGTTCCTAAAAATGACCATTCTTAAGGTATTTATAGGCCTTAAACATGTGATGAGTCACCACTTGATTAGTTAAATTATGAACATATGTCAAACTTTCATATTATGTCATAACATGTAACACTTATGTGTCTCTTGCCAAGCCTAAAACCTTGACGCCTAGCACTTTAAATGTCCAAACTTGGTTATATTCTTGACACATATATGATTAGGTGTCCATGACTTATTTTAGGCTTGACACATATATACTCATGTGTCCAGAACAAACTTAATCATCTTTGACACATATTTTGCACATAATGCTTCAGTGTCATTTGCTTGTTAGTTGTTTGCTTACCTTATAAGGATTATGCGTCATTGTTCCATTGGCCATTATAACTAACAACGTTTTCTCTAACGTCAAGAACGCTTAGCGTTTTAGTCTCATTGAGACCTTAGTTTGTATCGGTGACTAGTAACGCATGAGACGCTAGCTAAAAGTTCAGGTATTACATTATCTCATGTTAAATCTCTAATTTATTTTATTAACATTTAGAAAAAAAAAAAAACCAACCAAGATGCTCAAAACAAGGTCTTTGGGGATGAATTATATGTCCTCTTCCCTTTGTTATAAGCAATAAGAGATTGCTCACCGATATATGAGACTTTTAACCAAAATTTTTGTTATAATATTCTACATTTAGGGACGAAATTAGGAACGTTTCATTGGGGGGAGGGGGGGACCTTTTGAAAATATTCTCAATTTTAATTTTTTTTTCTTTTTCACATTTCATTTTTTAAGATACAATGCATGGCTTTGATTTTATAGGAACACAAAATAATCCGTAACAGTCTTTTGACGGGATCAATTAGGTAGTAGTTGTTGTTGTTGTACAAAATAATCCTTAACAGTTCATCATTTGATGAAAAAAACATCGTATTTTTGTCTGGAAAGGATCTACAAGAAAGGACAAATAAAGGGAGAAAAAAAAAAGAAAGTAGAGTTGAAGCAACAGCACTACAATGCAACACTAAAAAAAAAAAAAAAAGGTGTATCAACGACCATAGTAAAATTTTCAATTGCTAATTTAGCGACAGAATTGACTAATTCGTCGCAAATATTTATTGGCGATAGTTTCATCTTTTTATCACAACCAACGATGAAAAAGGACAAAACTGTCGCAAAACAACGAAAGATACAAGAAGCGATCGTAATTTTGTGACAGCCCTAATTATTTCATCGTAAACTTGATTATAACCCCCAAAATCAAATCTCCTCTATTTCATTTCTCCCATCGACTAACTCTCACCCATAGCTCCATGAATCACCCCCCCGCCACCCACCATCGGCTGCCTCCTCGCCAAGACATCGCGACTCTCCGCGCCACCCATCACACCCTTGACTGCTCCAAATCATCACCCTCATTCTTTTCCCCAAAACAGCCAAATCGTCACCGTCCGTGGAGGATCCTCACTGTCGTCCCTAGTGGTAGCCGTCATCCGTGACGGTCCCCGCCGTCACCATTGTCCTCAACCACCACTTAGATTGTGAATCAAAACCCTAAATATAAAAATTTCTAACTCTATTGAAGTATTTGATTGCTATTGTTGGTTCTTCGATTATCTTGTTATTGGATATGCTGGATTGGGTCGATTTGTTGTTGGATGATGGTTGGTACCAATTGGTGTTGATTGGGCTGATTTGGAGGATGTGGTTTCCATTGTCGTTGGATCGGGTTGATGGTTTTCATTGGTTGTGGTTCATTGGGTTGGTTGATTGAGTCGGTTGGTCATAGTTTTTCATTGGATGTGGTTTGATGATTTATGTTTATTCGAAGATATCGAGAGTATATCTAGATTTCTATGCTAAAAATATAGTTAGATAAAAAATGCTTGAGCCAAATTAATTTTTTTTTTTTATCAATTTTGTTAACCTTAGTGAAAGAAAATATATTTACTAGAATTTTTCAAATGTTAGGTACTATTTTTATTTCAACATATATTAGTTGAATGTAACATTAAAATGTTATATAGCTACAATGTGCACTATATTATTAATATTTTTTTGACCTGGATTATGTCTGTAACGAACAGAAAAATGGGATCGAATTTGTTGTGCTTTTACGATAGTTCCTTAATGTATGAACGACTACTTGATGGATTATTGAGCAAAGTTTTTGCTAGGAACGTAGAAAAATTTGTGAAGTTCGCCCTTGAAAATAAGATTTTCAATTTTCTTGCACACTTCAGGTGCCCTCTTGTCAAATGCCATTATGTGCACTATCAAACGACGGACAAAATGATAGTGCACTTATATCAGCGGGTTTTGTGTCCGACTACTGGATATGGACGCAACACAATGAGGTTGAGTAAGGAGAAACCTCAAGAATGGTGCGCTCAAATCCGTATGAGGATATGGTCGTGGATGGGTCTGGGCCTGGTTATGCCGGTGGTGTGGATTATGAGACGATGAATGCTTGTGATGACAGTCTATCACCTGCTTCCAAGGCTTTTTTCGATATGTTGAATGCTGCTAGGGAGCCTTTCTATCTTTGTTACAAAATGTCTAAGTTGGAGGCTGCTTCCAGGTTGTTGAACATCAAGTGTGAGTACAACATATCGCAAAGGACGACAGATTCCATTATGGCATTATTGAAAGACATTTGTCCAAAAGACAAAGTGATGACGACACGTTGTGCTCAACTAACGGGCTGATGAGGGGCATTCGTCTTCCTGTTCAGAAGATAGACATGTGCCCTAATGGTTGTATGCTGTTCTAGAAGGATGCTGAGAACTTGGAGATGTGTTCCAAGAGCACATGGCTCATAAGGTGCTACAATGTTTCCCCATCACCCCGAGGTTACAGTGTTTATATGTAACCAAGAGCACAGCTAAGGCGATGTCTTGGCGCGGCAGGAACCACAGCTTTCAGAACATGATTCCATATCCCTTTGACAATGAAGCTTGGAAGTACTTGGATAGAGAGTTTCCTTGGTTCTCTACAGAATCACGGAATGTTTGTTTGGGTCTATGCACTGATGAGTTTGCTCCTTTAGGAAAGTCTAGGGCTGAGTACTCGTGGTGGCCTGTGATGTTGACTACATATAATCTGCCCCTGGGATTGTGCATGAAGACTCCATACATAATGCTTTCTATGATCATTCAAGACCGCAAAGTCGGAAGGACAACTTGGATGTTTACTGATAGCCCTCGATTGAGGAGCTAACTCATTTGTGGAATTTTGGTGGGGCCACATACGATGTTTTCATGAGACAGACCTTTCAAATGAGGGTAATATTGTTATGAACTGTTAGTGAATTTTCGACGTATGGAATGCTTTCTGGACAAAGCACGGATGGAAGATTGGCATGTTCTTATTGTATAGAGCATACCAAGTCTTTCACTCTAAAGAACGATAGAAAGCACACATGGTTTGATTGTCAACATTGTTTTTTGCCTCATGATCATCCGTTTCGAGCCAATAGAAGCGGTTCTCGAAGAATAGGGTTGATTATGATGATCCAATCCCTATGTATAACGCTGATGAAATGCGAGATCGTGTGTTATCTTTCTATCCCGATGAATTCCATATCATTCACAACTAGAGGAAGAAAAGTATTTTTTGGTAGCTGTCATATTGGCGCAACTTGCTAATTAGGCATAATCTTGATGTCATGCGTGCTGCGAAGAACATGTTTAATAATCTGTTTAACACTGTCATGGATGTAAGAGGAAAGACCAAAGACATAATGGTGGCAATAAAATATATCATATTATATTACAAGGGTCTGAATTTGGTGTTGAGAAGCTTGAAAAATAGACGAGGTATCGAGGAAACAGTTATGCTTAAGGCTCCTTATGTGTTGAAGAAGGAGGCAAGAAGAGTATTATGTGAATGGATTAGGAAGCTGAAGTTTTTTGATGGATATGCGTCCAATTTGAGAAGCTGTGTTCGTGACAAGGAATGGTGTCTGAAGGACCTAAAGAGTCATGATTGTCAGGTTATTATGTAAAGGCTGCTTTTTGTAGTTTTCAGGGAATTATTATAGCCTCATGTATGGAATATCTTCACTAAGTTAACCTTATTCTTCAGAGATCTGTGTTGTAATAGTGTATGTCGTGAGGACATAGAGAGATTCGAGATATCTATCCCTAAGATCCTTTGCAAGTTGGAAAGATTGTTTCCTATCACTTTCTTCAAATCTGTAGAGCATTTATCTTTGCACCTTCCACATGAGACAAAAATTGCTGGAGCTGTGTATTATAAATGGATGTATCCTTTTGAGAGGTATATCTTGTGCATTACAAAATGATTTTTTTCCCTATTAGAACTTTTTTGAACTAATTATTTAGTTTTTTTATATTTGTAATTTATGGCCTCATCTTTTTTTCTTTTTTCTTTTTGTAGGAGTTGTACCGTTTGCGATAAAAGCACACTGCTATGGTGATAAGTTGTTGGACAGTGAAGATGATTTAGAGGGTGAGGGACATTTGTACAAGCTGAGGCCGATTTTGGCTAAAGGGAAGAAGGTTCTATCGGTCGATGATGAGACAACGGCCACATTAAAGAAGATTTGGGAAGAAGATCATGAGTTCCAAACCTGATCGCAACGAAGTCTGGAGAACAGGAGTACAGGAGAGGCGAAGCACCCCCAAGGATCGATGTCGATTATCGCTGTCACCAATAGGATGGTAAGTAACTTGTTTAATAAAACCAATTAATTTTTTTGTTATCTTTAAAGTAGATTGAAATGATTATTGAATGATATCTAGTGATTGTTTGCAGGAAAATGAGTTGAAGAGGAAAGTGAAGCAGATGAAGGTGTTTGAGAAGACACGCCCAAAGAAGGGTGTTAGAGAGTCTGACGAGTTGGTGTGCTGCGATGACAGATCCAAGGAGACGACTATAACTTATTTCTTTTATGATTTAGCACTTATAATGTTTTTGTTATAGTTTCTTGATTATTTGAAACGTTTTTCAATCAAATAGTTAGTATCTTACTTGAAATTTTTTTTATAGGCTCCGTACTTAGTACTAGAGAGGCAGCTCTTGGATCAGTTTTTAACAAAGACAACTAATGGTGCGAAACCCACCGAAGAGGAGATCAGTGACGCGTAGAGTTAGTCGCACGCGTCTATGCTCTTGGCTCGATCAGCTCCATGTTCTACTCGAAGGACACGCTGTCCTTGAGTAGAAAGGCATCTCCATTAGTAGAAAGTCGTCGAGTCACTACATTGGAGGAGAGCAATGTCACCTTGACATCACGCCTAGATCAGTTGACTCAGTTGGTCTAGCGCCTGTTGCAGAAGCTCACTGAGTACGGTAGCAACTTGCTTGATTGGTCTTCTCACTATCCCCAGGCTGGGG
>JAOVYX010020669.1:0-16745 GCA_035668315.1 Drosera spatulata | reverse complement strand
GCAAACTCGTAGTGCTGATGAACCTATGACCACATACGTGACGTGCGTGAACTGCAATAACCATTGGAAGTTCTGTTAAGACGGTTATCTGCGGTGACAGTTTCATATCCTTTTGGCAATGGGCAGAAACTTTCGGATTTGGAGCAATGAAAATCTTCATAGTGTAGTCAGATGTAAGGACTCAAATTGTAGGAGCCAGGAGTTGGGATCAATTTCCGAGATTTTCAGCTTATGTCGCAAAAGATCAACTGTTGAGAGGAGCTTGAATGAGTGGAAGCTCCATCTGTCCACGGGATTTTGATAGCGTCCCAAGGTTGTCCTTGTTCATGGGCAGATTATTCGGTCGCCATTTGTTCTTTTATTGACTACTGTAGTACAATGGGGATAATTTTATTTGTTTGCCTTTTATAGCCGTTTTTTTTATTGCACCATCTATGTGCAGACGATTTGTTAGATTGATGAACACTCGTGTGTGAAATAATCCAAACTCCAACAGCTAGCTGTATGTATCTCATGCTTATAGTGATGTTTTCACGTAAGGATTTGCTCCTAGTGTACAGTACTTAATCTGCCAAACTGTCCTTGTCGAATAGTCGCTGCGGTATCCACTAATGACGGATGTATTGTTCCTATACTGGACGAAAGTTCAGGTGTTAATCATCGAATGAGCTCTTCTTATGCCACAAGCATTGACATTTTTGGTTAGTATATATTCCATGTATGGCGGTAAAAAAAAGCTCGTTAAGCTCGAGACACAGCTTGTTAAGAGCTCGTTCAAGTTTGTTCAATTGCTTAACAATCAAATATGAACAAAATTCTAAGCTCGTTTAATTAAATAAACGAGTTTGAGTATATCCCTGTTCAGCTTGACTCGGGCTCGAGTTCGGATTGGCTTGAGCTCGGCTTGATAAGGACTTGACTCCGGGCTCGACTCGGTAAAAGATCGCTAAGGACTCGTTATATATATAATAAATAAAATACTTACGTATATATTAAATATAAACTATTTATGTTTATTAAAAACAATATAATTCATGATTGTTTTTTTCTAAATTGAAATAAACCGAGACTAAACGAACCCTTAACGAATCGATTCGTAAACGATCTTTAATGAGTTCTAAATAAACGAGTTGAGTTCTTAACGAGCTCGAATCGAACCTGAGCAAACCAAACAGATAAACGAGCTGAGACGAACTCGACTCGAATTCGGCTCGTTTTACACCCCTAATCCATGGTGTATGGTTTTGCATATGTGGTGTTTATAACCTCAAAGACATCGTCACTTGCTTCATTTTTCCGCCAGCTGGCAATATACGATCCTCCACAATTTCCTTGGTCAGATAATCAACACGAAAAAGGTTTGTGATGCCATTGACCGGTAAGTGCCTATCTGGTCACACCTACACGGAAGTCATTCATTTCAAGAATTTCATAGTGCATCCAAGCTCACATGCCAAGAGTACTTTATGCAGGCTAATTTTCTAAAAGATTTTTCAAATGTGACGGCATGTATATTTGGGATGAACATATTTGGTTGTTGTTATTATAGACTTTGACATTACAGCATGACCGTTACATTGGTATAATTCCTTTTCACCGTTCCAAGAGCCGTGCATCAAGAAACTCAAAAGTGTGAGGCTATAAACCCACCTTCAAAGCATCAACTCACTCTACCATCAATTTCACAATTCATCACTCTTGCAAACTAAGCAAATGGGAACATAAAAAAAAATGACCGGATGATCTCCACCGGAAAAATAAAATAAAATAGGAACTGTTCACGTGAGCCTATGTATTTATTTGGTGGAAAAGATGTTTTTGGATCCTGATCCGTGTCCGTTTTGCCTGCACATCAGAAACAATAAAGCTGGTTAGTCGGATCCGAAGAGTTTTCCTCGGGAACCGCCTCCGATGTTTAAGTCAGTGGGGACTTTAAGAGTTTCGTATAAAGATTACAGAATAGTGTCTAAGTAGAGTTACCTTTTTGGTTGATGAGATATGTATATATAGTAAATATTCATCCCTCTTTTTATCATACACTTGGTATGATCACATAAGAAGTTAGATCCCCCACTCATTTCATGTCATTTGTCCTTTTTATGATAGGTGTTTGGCTTAGTAGTGTTGAACCATATTTTGAACCTCTAACCCATTGGGAAGTGCTTGACTTTGGCACAAACACTTATCCCCTGATCTCGATTTTAAATTGTATTAAGACCAGAATGTATGCTCCGGGTCGGAACCCTGTGCTGGGCCCCCCGGTAATTGACTATGCAGGGGCTTGGATGTCTTTTTTTTTTTGATATCGGGCCTTTCTTCTTTATAGTGGTTTTTCAGTCTTCATCTCGAAATTTGGAGATCATAATAATAATAAAAAATATTGATTGAACTTCCCGATGGGATCAGCTGCTTTACACGCGGCAACTTACCTGTGGCACCTCGAGCCTCGCGTCACCCATGTGGCGCATGCATGGCCTTCTCATCAAAAAACGTGCCCCCCCTCCCCCAAGGATGGATATGATGGTTCAAGTCCTTGGGCTAGGGACTTTTTTCAGCCAACCCCTTTCAACCTTACCTCCTCGCCTCTCTATATGTGAGGGGATCTCCCTTATTCCTCTCTCTCTTCCTCTTATTTTTCATTGTCCTCGCCTGCGATCCTGGTTTCAAGTCTCGGAGATGTAAGAGTCTCTTTGAAACCCGATAAGCATGAGTTCTATAAACGCTTCTGATTCAGTTTCGAGTTCAAATTCTGATACCCCACCTAGGTACGTTCGAGATGAGAGTTTAAATTCTCCCACTTCTTTCTCTCCTACTATTTTGAGGACTCGTCCCCGAGTTCCAGCTCGGACTGATTGTGAACTTGGAGGATGAAGAGGTCGACTCCTACCCTTGAGATGAAGAATTAGACTTCATATTTCCAACCACTCAAATTCTATCCTTCTAACCCTTTAACCCAGAAGTCTTAGATCCTTCTGACAAGACCTTAGATGCCGTCCACCTAGTGGCTCGACTTCCAATCCGAGAAAGCGTTGGAACTAAGGCCGAATATGGAAAGGACGTAGGGCCTTCTTCCCTCCACGCTACGGAATTACTAGGAAGAAGTCAGGGAAGTCCAAGAGATCAGGGAAGTCGAAGGAGTCGAGAAGGACGAGAAAGAAGACAAGAGAGGAAGGTAAAACTAAGGCTAGAGAGGACGTCAGAGAAGGGGTTCAGACTGGTGAGGCAGAGGCCGGGGGAGAAGGGGTTGATGATTGGGAGCAGTACGGGGATTTAGCAGCTCTCGATACCCGGGCGGATGACACTCCCTCGGTTTGCCCCTTCATTATCACCTTCTCCAACTGTAATGACAAATTTTATGACTATCGATTCCGTCATGATATGAAATTTCATGTTCTTGGTCTCAACCTCAAGGTTAAAACCTATTATCCCTCCAACTATCTTCCTTTTTATATCTATTTTCTCGGTGGGTTTTCGTTTTACGATCCATCCCTTCATCACTGCGGTGATGAACTTCCTGAGAATTCCTCCCTTCCAGTTCACTCTGAATTCCTTCTACCACTTTTTCACCTTTTATATAGCTGCCGTAAAAATCAGCACCCCGGTCTCTTCTATTACTCCGGCTCTCTTCTTCAACTTTGTTCATTTCACCACGAACACAAGTGAATGAAGTGGATCGTGAAGCTCCAGGATAATCACAAGGGGTGAAAGAATCGATGGTTTCTGGTCTCCCGGTGGAATGAAACAACGTGGCCGTTTATCCCTCGCTGGGTAGAGAAATTCAACCAGGATTGACTTTAACCGACCGGAGGATGAACAGAGGCGAGAAAGAGGCTTTTAGGACGATTATGGACAGAAGGATTGAACCGAGGAGGGAACTTTATACGGTCGGTGGTCTCACCCACGAGTTCAAACTCGTTGCGCATGACTTTGGTCTGTAAACCTGCTTAAGTCATCGCTTGTTTCCTGTTTTTTATGCTTTCTTCTTACCGTTTTCTCACTTGGCTATTTTGTTGATTTAGTCCCCACCGAAGCAGCTAAAATAGACAAACTTCAAGCCACTCGGGAAGCCAGACAAAAGCAAAGAAAGCGTCATGCCACCGTAACTACTAACCGGCGTCCTACCATCGCTGTGACCCGCTGGGGTACTGGCCCTCCTCTGAAACGGGTAAGAATTGATCCTGAGGCTCCTCCGTAGATCGGGACCTCAACTACGGCTGGGACTCCTCCTGCTAACGGGGCCCCTTCTACAGTCAGGACGCCGGGATGATGTCCCCCAAGGCTACTCCAAGGGCGATCGAATGTTGCCGTCGGTCGACCTGATCACCCAGCTACAGATTGTCCACGCTCGGGGCGCCCCTCAACCTAAGAGATCCTTGAGACAGTCGTTAGGGTGGGGGCCTCCACCTGGTCTTCGAGACCTCGGGGAGGGGCTCTCGATGCTACAATATGCCTTGGGTTCACTATTTATCGACCTGCCTGGTACGTGAATCTGGGGGTTTCATGCCACAATGATGGTTTCAATGGTTGGAAGGCATTGCTCTCGCTGATCCTACCCAAGGACTTGATCCTGTTTACGATCACACCCAGGTAGAGGCTAGTTCGGGAGATGTATAATGATTTATATCGGATAAACACTAATCCAATCCAGCTTCCTTTTGATTTCATTTCAGTTCCTGATTTTTGCTGTTTTTCCCAGGCCGTCCTCCGAGTAGTCGACCTCTACTCTCATTCTAAAGGTACAAATACTGTCCTTCGGTCTTTGAAAGACCAGGTTGCTACAGCTGAGACTGCAAAGGAAGAGACCGAGAGGGCGGCTTTGGAGAGCTCTGGTAGGATCTTCGGTTTAGAGGCTCAAGTGAATTCGTTGTAGGAGGCTTTATCGGTGCTTAACGGTCGGATTGTCGAGCTGATCGGGACCCTAGCAGGTCGGGACTCCCAACTTCAGGCCCAAAACTCCCAACTCAATGAGATAAGGTCCGAGAAGGAACGGCTGGAGCAGAAGGTGAAGGAGCTTGAGCTTCAATTGAAGAAAAGGGCCAAGTCGAGGTCAGGAAAGCTTTGACTATGGGTACGTATTTTTTTTTTTTTTAGGAAATCCTCACACTCCAGTCAGAGAACCCCAGAATCACCCTTCGTCAGCTTCCGTTTATGGATTTGTCCACCTATCCCGAAATATGACAAGAGGCTGGTCGGTTCCTCACTTCTGATGAGGAAAAGCAGCTCTTTGCTGAGAAAAGAGCTCAGGAGGAGACCGAGAGAAGAGCTCGTGGGGAAGTCGGTAATACTGAAGTGGAGGCCGAGACAGTCGAAGGCAGTGGTGGAGCTAAGAATCCGGAGAAGATCGATGCCCAGGACAGGTCGGAGGTGGATAACGACGCTTAGCTAGGATCTTGCTATGTTTGCTTAACCAACTTTTTAATTGGAGGTATGCCCTTTGAATTGTAATGCCTAACCGAGTACTTTCATGGCTCGGGGGTATTGTCCCAAGGATTCCCTTAGGTTTGAATGAAGTGTCTTTTTCCCTTTTTTCCTTTTCAATTTTTTTTATAACATTCGACTGGCTTGCTGTCGTTTCCCTTTATGCCCCATTCATGCTTTTTAGGTTTCAAACTGATTCTCTTCGTCTTGACTACTCGGCCTAGTCGGCCATTGGATTCGTGTGGTGCATCATTTCTCGGTGTTTATAGCCATGGTCTCGAGGGCCTGGGCATAGTTTTATCGTTCAAGTCTCAAATCTCGACTTTTAACCTTTACCTGGTTTTCTCCCCTTTCTTGATTCTTTTGGATCTTATCCCCGTTTTATGGTGATTAATATGACCTTCATAAGAGGAGATAAAAATAATAAAGACAATGAGTCGGTGGACAAACAAGTCGGGGATATATATTTTTCTATATTAATCCTTTAGAAAGTATAAAAGTTTCCCTACTCCTTTTAGGTATCCTTGTTCGGGTATCCTTTCATAGGCCTTCAAGGATAGTAAATTTTCATATCAACCCCATTAAAGATACTTGACAACTTATGGTCGTTAAGTCGGGCCAATTTATATGCCCCTGGGCTTTTATCGAGCTCATCCGGTATGGCCCTTTCTATTTATCGACAAGCTTTTCTCCAGTCTTTCTGACTTAAATTTTGCCTTCGTCAGCACTAAGTCCCCCAAATGGAAAGTCAGTAGTACTAAGCCAACTTGAGCTGGTATGCTCGGGCATTTAGCATAGCTCGATCTCGCTTTTCCCCAAGGAAGTCTAGCTCTTCCTTTACCTGATGTATGTTCCTTTCAGCTAGGAAACTTATCATTCTCAGGCTGGGATTTTTGATCTCAACAGGCACCACCGCTTCTATCCCGAACGCTAAACTGTAAGGAGACTCCCGAGTTGGCCTTTTCGGTGTAGTGGGATATGCCCACAGTGTCTCGGGAAGTTCTTTCACCCTTAGACCCTTTGTATCGGATAATCTTCGGGTAAAAGCCTTTTTGATTTCCTTGTTCACTGCTTTGACCTGGCCGTTAGTCTGGGGGTCTTTCACTGAGGCAAAGCGTTGCTCGATCCCGTGGTCATTGCAAAATTGCACAAAGTTCTTTCTAGAGAACTAGGTCCCATCATCGAAAATAAGAACTCGGGATAGACCAAACCGACATGCGATAGACTTCCAGACAAAGTCGGCTATAGCCTGCTCGGTTATCTTTAGGACCGCCTCTGATTTAATCCACTTTGTAAAATACTTCCTAGCCATGACAACAAACTTTCTCTGGCCGGTTGCTAAAGGAAACGGCCTGAGGATGTCAATTCCCCACTACTCGTAAAGTTAAGGAATCTCAATGTCGTGAGCTCGGAGGCTGCTTAGTTGATACTATCGGCCATTCTTAAGAAATTGCCGTTGATAGATAGACATAGAGCTTTTCTCTATTATCGGTTTTGTGAGCAAGGAAATTCGTCTTAGGAAATTTTTGAGTTCATCAAAGGCCTTTTTGGCAATCCGAGGTCCATTCCAGGTTTACCGACATCCCCCTGAGGGCTTTGAAGAAAGGTAGAACTCTCTCCGAGCCCCGAGATAGGAACCTCTCGAGCGCAGCAAGACAACTGGTTAGTCTCTGTATTTCCCTTTTGGTCTGAGTGGGTTTTATATCCAGAACAGGTTGGACCTTCATCGGGTCCACTTCGATACCTCAGCTTGTTATTACATAAGCAAGGAACTTGCTTGATCTGACCCCGAAGGTGCACTTCGTTGGATTGAACCTCATCTTGTATCCTCTTAGGATGTCGAAGGTCTTTCCTAGGTCTTTCACATGTTCCCTCGGTTCCAAAGATTTGGTGTGTATTCAGCGACATACACCTCCATGGTGCTTCCTAACAGCGGACCGAAAGCGTCATTTACCAGCCTTTGGTAGATCGTCCTTGCATTCTTGAGTTCAAAAGGCATGACTCAGTAACAATAGATCCCATTTTCTGTGATGAATGAGGTCTTTTCTTCATCTTCGGGGGCCATTTGAATTTGGTTGTATCTCGAAAATGCATCCATGAAGGACAAAAGCTTGTACCCTGATGTGGAGTCAACTAATTCGTCATTTCCCGTTCATTTTTTTCACCATAACCACATTGACCAACCAGTCCCGCTTCTCTGACAAAGCCCGCTTTCAGCAACTTATCCACCTCTTCGGCAATTACCTTGTTTCTCTCCGAGGCGAAACTCCTTTTCTTTTGTCTCTGTAATACCCGAGAATTTTGAGAATTTAAAAATGAATATATAACATAAGTACGGTACGTATGTAAATAAAGCTTGAATAAAAGAAATTACATATAACGTTACGAACTAAAATATAGTCGCGCATAAGGGTTATAGAATTAATCCAAGAGAATATTTGATTATTAAATCAAATATGACGATGGAATATTTGGGATGATTAGTGAAACGCGCCAATAAATATTACGAATAAATAACGTTACAACGTTAAAACGTTATAAACGTTGCGCGTAAGGGCTAGCGGGTCTAATCCCAAAAATAATGGATTATGACTTGTGAGGTCATATTTTCATACATGGAATAAATCTATCAATGCAAATAAATTATCGATGGATTAATATCGCGAAATTATGGTGAATAATGGAGTAAATGAGACGTATCGTGGGACGGAACGAGGTATTTCCTCACACACTCGGCCACTTCTTTGCCCTTTCCATTCCACTCTTCCTTGCCTCCCGCCTACTCCCACCATCACTTCTCCACTCCACACCACTTCAACCACCAGCACCACCATCTCCAGCCACAGTAGCCAGCCGCCGTCAACGCCGCCATTACCTCATCATCACAATCACGCATCATCTCACCATTATCATAATCATCATCATCATCATCATCATCATCTTCGTCGTCTCGTCACCACTTCCTCACTACCATTATCCGCTTCATTATTGCCATCGTCGTCTTCACGCAGCAATCACAGCGAGGAGGGGGAAAACAGCAGCGGGAAGCCGAGGGACAATAACCACACCACGGAAATCAAACGCGTTTGAGGTAACCTCACTCGTCCGAGACGCCTCTTTTATTTGATCACAAGCGTTCTTTGCATCCGTGCATGTTATAGGACACGTTTTGATGTGTTTAATGTGTGAGGAATGGATTGTATGCATTTTGATGTCGAATGAAGGATCCGTAAACGTCGAAGGCGGGTTCCTGGATGTTCTGGGTTGCAGAATAGTCGCACCCATGACGGGGAAAATCTGGCAATTTTGACTGCACAGTGGAGTCGCGCCTGCGACGTCGCGGCCGCAATACGGGCAGTCGCGCCCGCGAAGGCCTTCTGGCCAAGAAAACGACAATTTCGTGCATCGAACCTTAAACCTAAATACATATTTGAGATATATAACCCACACGCATGGGAATATAACGAAAAACGTGCATATACGATCACGCTTGACATACGGTAGGACATTTGGGGTCAAAATGAACTAGAATGCACCCTTATAATGTATATACCCTCACGAAAAATAAATGAAAATGATCGTTAAACGAGTAATAAAAAGGGAACGGGGGATGTGGAGCATAGTTACATTATCCATGTGAGCTAATGAAAAGCAAACGAATAACAAATATCGTCTCCTTAAACTGATAAGGACGGCATTGACATCTTATCTCTATACTCCGAGTTGGTCATTATCCTTGGAGTCGCTGCTTTTGAGTCAAGTCATAAACCCTAAATAAATACAAAGGAAAGGAATGACTCTTGAAAGCAATACGAAATCATATAAAACAATGAGAAGCGATGCTGTTTGATATGGCACCCATATTTTCCTATATATATATAAAAATATTTTAGGGACTTTCGGCGGTCACCATAGCCGTTAGCGGAAGTTCCCTATAATTGGGATTCATACACCTGAGGTTGCTGAGCTTTATTAACTCACGGTTATGTTTTTCAATTACAGGAATGCCCCCAACAGCACCTAAGGGCTCTTAGTGTGAGCTTGCATGCATATAGATGAATCCATATACTTCGGATATTATGGTAGATCAGATGACTATATTGTTTAATGTAATAATCGATCTGCATTGCTTCTCCTTCAATGGTGTAATTAAAACAGGTATTCGAAGTTGTAAGCTATGACTGTGGCTACTATTTATAGTTTTCTTGATATCTATACCCCTAAACCCATTAGCTTTATTCGGCCTTGTCACGAACCGGGTCTGTGACGGCATAACACCCACGTGTCATCCGATATGGAAATCCGGGGGTGTTATAGTCTCACTGGCCTTACTCTCGGTTTGACACAGAGTCAGCGCATTATCACATCCGAATTGACCCCTGGCATATCCTCCGGTCCCATGCAAAGATGTCCACATTTTCCCTTAGGAACCGTATCAGCTCTCCCCGATTAAGTTCTTTATCCTTCTTAGAGAGGGATATCTTCGAGTTTCGCAATCGGTTTTGGGCTTTCGGTTTGATCCCGGGGATCAAGATGTAGAGGGAACGCCTTCCTAGCCTGGGCATTCTTCTTTTTCATGATTGCCTTGTAGCACCTCCAGGACTCCCTCTGATTTCCCTTCAGAACCCCCTCGCTTTGAGGAGTCGAGAACTTCAAGGTCAGATAACAAGGGGAGATGACAGTTTTTAATCCTACCAAGGTCAGTCTGTCAGTTATTCTATTGTAGACAGAGGAAAGATCCACTACAAGGAAATCTAACATCCTAAAGGAGGTTCTTTTAGTGATCTCATCACCGAGCTCTACAAATGGGGTGACGTACCCTTTCGAGTAGACTGATCCTCCAGTAAAACCAACCAAGTGAGTTTTGGACGGTTTCAAGTCCTTATCGCTTATCCCCATTTTCTTTTATGCAGAATAGTATAGGACGTCCACGGATGATCCATTGTCGATTAGGACCCTTTCTACATCGAAACCCCGATATGAATCGTCAGGACCAGCGCATCATCGTGGGGGGCAGTGATTCCCGCTCCATCCTCTGGCCCAATCTCGACGTGCAAGTTCTGCCGGGCTCTCTTCCCTTTCTTTCTGGGTTCGTCTGAGATGCTCAGTTCAGCAAGCCCCGGACTATCACTATATTCTAGGGGGTTTAACCCTCCAGATATGACATTGAGTCTAGGGCCCTGCTTGACTTCTCCATCTCGTCTTGAAGGGGAACGGGTCCTTTTCTTAGGTATTATGGTGGCTGGTCCTTCGAAGGATCCCGGTCTGTCACAAACCTTTTTAGCGCTCCCTTTCTTATAAGCTCCTTAATGGCATCTCGAAGGTGTTGCACTCTTTGGTATCATGTCCATGATCTCGATGGTACAAGCAGTATTTTGTGGTGTCCCGATTATTCCCTCGGAGGCACTATTTTCCGGGTTCTTTTATGAACAGGTTTTCCACTCGAGCCGCAAACAGCACTTTCACCTTTGAAGCGTTTAATGGCGTATACCAGGTATATCTGGGACCCTTCTTCTTGGCATTGCCCTTCTTCTTTTCTCCGAGAGGGGGCGAGGGGGGATCTTTGACTTCCTCTTTGGCCATGAGTCTGGGTCCTATCCTCATCACGGAACCGACCATCATCTCGGTTACCCCTTCCCGTGGAGTTCCAATTGGGTCTTTTGAATTGGTTCTGGGCTGCCATTAGTGCCTCAGTCATTATGTGCTGATTGATCTTGGCCATCGGAGTCACGTACTTCCAAGGGAGCTTTCGACTAAGATCGTAGGCCAACTTCTCATCCTCTAAACCCTGGATCAGAGCTCGACAAATGTCAATTTCCTCAGCATACTTGACCTGCACCATCTTCGAGTTGAACCTTTATATATAGTCCCTCAAACTCTCCCCCGATCTCTGTTTTACCTCATAGAGGTGTTCCGAGGTTATTTGGATCCTCCGACTGTTGACATATTGGGTTGTGAAGGACCTTGCCAGCTCTTCGAAGGAGGAGATCGAGAGTTGAACCAAACTCGAGCTGGCTCTCGCAAAGTGATCGGAAAAGCCTTGCAGATGATGGCATCCTCGACCCTACTCAGGTTCATGAAGGTCCAGAAGGTCTACACATGATCAAACGGATCCCCGGTCCCACTGTAAGGCTTGCAGCTGGGCATTTTGAATATATCTTGGTGTGTCTTCCGATTGATTTCCTTCGTGAAGGGTGTTTTCATCCTAAGACCAGTATCACCCCTTATGGCTTTTGAGTCGAGGGCGGGCTCCTTTATTTTTCGAAAAAGCTCTTGTAGTTCCTCCACTTTCTTCTCCAGGCTCCCGGTTACAACTTGGGGGTTCGGGCCTCCTTCCCCTTGCTTGTTGCTCCTGAGACCTTCTCCCCGACAGCTTAGTGTTAATGAGGCTCCTCAAGTCTTTTTCAGTGTACCTATTAGACTCGTCTCGTCCCTCGATTCTGTCCCTTCCTTTCGCAGTCATCCGCTTTTGGTTAAGCTGATATCGAAGGTCTCCGGGTGGAGGGGAGTTAGGAAGAGGTGTTATCAATTTAGGGACCGGATTGTTGTTGTTCCAATTACTAGGTCCTGTCCCTTGAGGGGGCAGTCTTTGGTTGAAAAAATCGGTCAGCGTTCTCATTAGGGTTAGGTTTTGGTTTTTCATCTAGACCTGCAGTGTGGACAGCATCTCAGTCGTGACTAATTCTTGGGCTTGAGGCCCTTGGACCCCCTCCTCTTGACCTTGTACAACTCCGGTCATAGCAGGATGTCGAGGTGGGAGGTCAGGTTGGGTTTGGTTAGTACCTTTGAGTCTGCTTGGTATTCCTAGTGTTGTGGTGTAATATCCCGATTTTTCATAACATATTAATACATAATAATACAAATGACATCACTGTCACCGAGTCCCAACACCCCAACTAGGCAAAATTTACTTAATCGGTTTAGGTACATAAATAAATAAAATCCACTTAGATACAAACCAATAATGTTATCTAATACAGCGAAAATTCCTCATGTATTTCATAGTTTACTTAGTCCATAAATCACAATACAATAGATGTATATTAGCACCATAATCAATATCACATCTGTCTGTCGTCTCTATCTCCTGAAAACACAGAGAACAGAAAAACACGAAAAAATAGAAACCGTGAGGCATATGAACTCAAAAACTTGTCGGCCCTTTATCAGGAGTTACACGAGAGAATAAGGTAAGAAAAGAAAAGGAAAATGACCACTTAGTTCCTTTGTTCAAGCACTTTGAAACTATCATATCAATCCGACATTCACAATTATCATCTCAAAAACACAGTGAAAATAGACAATAGATATCCTTAGTGTTATAATTGTATCCTTGGTGACACTTATTGAATTTCAACTTAATAAGCTTTATTCAGCTTTAGCAAAAGGGATATCCGCGAAAGGGGATCAGCTAAGTCGGAGTTTAGGGTCTAATGCAGTGAGTTTCCCTCATACCAAAACGACCTCACAAGGTCGTTGAAAAAATATCACCACGAAATCACTGTATAATACATGCGAGAGACACAATACTCTTTGTGTTTTATATCACGAAATTATCCCACCAATTATGGATTTATATTCTTTTCACTTACTCTTCCTCTTTATACCAGCAATCAAGGCATGACACAAACACACACATCATCTTATCACGGCACATAACAGTTGCAGTCAGTATTTTACGTCAGTCAAAGTTAGTGACTATGTCCACAGTTTCCAATGCATATTATTATACCCATGATACAATAATATTTATCATCACACACAATAAATCTAAACGTTATCTTCTTTCATCGCTTTTCACACACGCGCGTCCGACTTTTTTTCTTTATGTGTCAACAAGCGGTGTCTCCATTTCCTATAATATATTAGGATTCACATACTAATACATTTCTTTGTGAATGTTTGTTCACTTTATGGAGTTAAACATATTTTTTCGTACTTCGTGAAAAACCGTCATATTAATATTATAAGATGACGTTGAGCTTTTTACAAGCCTTTGATACATATTTTGATTGTCCATGATGATAATTTTATATATTGAATATCGTTAGAGATATTTGTGAATATTTAGAGTTGTTTTGGGGTTAAAATGATTAATCCTGGTCCAGAAGATTCTGAGACGGTATCCCAACCTTTGAAATGGGTGTCTCAGTCTCTGAAACGAGCGTCTCAGTCTCTAAAACGGGCGTCCCAACCTCTAGAACGGACGTCCTGACCTCTGGAACGAGTTTTCCGACCTTTGAAGCGGGTGTCCCAGATTTTGTTCAACATGACCTTTTGACGTTTAAATCTATAATTTCTGGTATACAACTCTAAAAATTATTTCGTAAAATTTTACATAAACTAAACTCCATAATCTTTTCAGTGAATCAAAGTTAATTAATAGCAGTTAATTAATTAAAGTTTATATTTTCTTCTAGTTCAGACAATTTGACTTTACTTCACTAATTAACTTATAACTCTTTACATGCAACTCCAAATAATTATTTATAAATTATTTTGGAAACTAAACTTCCATATATTTTCAGTGATATAAGGCTTGTCTTATAAACCTTACTATATAATTTCATATCAAGTTATAAAGTCATCCTTGTAACCAGCTTTTTTACAGGTTGACACATCCACACATTTTGATTTATATCTTAAAATTCACAACTGTGAATTATGATTTATTAACTTCATCAGAAATTAGACATGTGAAAATTCAACATATATTAGGATCAGAATTTATCAAAAAATGTATAATTCTTTACAAAATTTTTAATCAAAATGATCACCTTCTTTTATTAATCAAAATTTTTAATCAAGATGATCACAAAATTTGCCACCTAGCTTCTTCTCTTCTCAAAATTCTCCTTCTTCTCTTCTCTTTCTTAACTCTAATCTTGCATGGTAAGGAGTGTTTTTTTTTTTTTTTTTTTTTTTTTTTTTGTATTTGTGAGAAGTTTTCAAGGAGAAGAGAATTTGTATTTATCAAAAATTAAATTAATTAAAATGATTTAAGTGGATAATAAGTGGATAATTTATTTGATTTAGGTGGAGTAGAAATTGATATAAAGAAAAATAAGTGTCAAAATTAGATTTAAGTAATTTACGTATAAATCTAGTATTTTTATATTAAGATCGTATTTCTTCGTATTTGCATGTTAGGATTATATGTCATCCATATTTTGTATTTTTTCCTTATTATATCATCAAATAAATCTTTTGATCCCGCAAAATAAATTATAATATTACTATTAACGTTAATTATCGTGAAACTAAATTTTACGAAAATTTTTTCAAGTCCTTACATGTGGCATTTTCAAGTCATCAAACCGAGCCCTACAGTGAGCGCCAAACAGTTTGCAGTGAAATCGGGTAGGGTGGCCTGGTTTGTAAGCCCAGATATTTATTTGGTGGAAAAGATGTTTTTGGTCTTGATCCGTGCCCGCTCTGCCTGCATACCAGAAACAATAAAACCGGTTAGTTGGATCCGAGAAGTTTTTCTCGAGAATCGGTTTCGATACTTAAATTAGTTGAGATTTTAATAGTCCTCAATAAAGATTGCAGAGTAGGATCTAAATAGAGTAATCTTTTTGGTTGATGAGATAGATATATATAGTAAATGTTTATCTCTTTTTTTCATACACTTCGCATGATCATACGAGAAGATGGATCCTTACTCACATCATGTCATTTGCCTAAAAATGATAAGTGTTTGACATAATGATGTTGGACTTATTTTGCGTCTTTAATCCATTGAGAAGAAGTGTTTGATTTTGATACAAACAAGTACGGTTTCAGTTTTGTTTCCTGCGGTGGGCCTTATTTATGATGTTGTTGACCCCCATTATGCTTTGCTTTATCTTTCCTAAACGTGGCCCAATGTTCTTCCCTTCTTTCCTGTTTCATTTTGTCCTTGTTGTCTTACTCTTTTTTGTGTTTTCTTACTGCAATTGCAAAATGACCGATCGGTTCTCACAAAACGCCGAACGCTATCTATCACTAAACGCTATCCACCGCCACATCTCATACTCTAATAATAACAGGGTTTTTTATATATAAAATATTAGGTGGTTGGTACAAACAAGAACGGTTTCAGTTTTCTTTTAAGTGATGAGCCTATTTATGATGTTGTTGAACCCTTTTGCGTTTTGCTTTATCTTTCCTAAATGTGGCCCAATGTTTTTCCCTTCTTTCCTGTTTCATTTTGTCCTTGTTGTCTTACTTTTTTTCTTTTTTTGCATTTTTTTTTTGCAATTGCAAAGTGATCGATCGGTTCTCACAAAACACCGAACGCTATCTACCACCGAACACTGTCCACCGCCACATCCGCATACTCTGATAATAGCAAGGATTTTTATATATAATTATCTTAAATATTAAAAATATATATAAAAAATCTCAAATCTTCATATTTATAAAAATACAATTTAAATCATATGAAATCTTAAAAAACACAACTCAAATCATATGATATTTTCAAAATAACTGTTATTTTTAATAAAATCGTTAGATCAAGTAATTTTTTTTATAATTTTTCTCTTATCTAATCTATTTATCAACATAGTTTTTTCATCCCTTTATATGAAATCCTCTTATTTTCACATTATTTTTTTATTTTCCTCAATTTTTTAATTTCTCAAATCTTAAATTTCTCAAATTCGACCACTGAAATTATAATGATCATTATTTTAGATATAATGATGAAGATATTAAATAAAAAGAAAAGAAAAAAATGTCAAATATTGTTAAAATCAATGGATTCATTAACGTCAACAGGTATTATATTAATTTCATATGATTTGGATATTGTTTTTATAAATATGAAGATTTACGATAATTTTTATAAATTCCTATTATTTGAGATGGTTATATATAAAAATCCCATAATACTAATAAGAAATTGTAAAATCGAGAGATATGAAAGGAGCCCATTGAGTTATGGAAATCTGGAAAATCTAGATTAAAACGAAATTGTTTACTCTATTCGACAGAGTTCGATAATAGAATTACACCATGAAACAAAGATGAGAAAACAAAGCAAAACAACATTATCCTCGTAAACCCACCAAGGGATGAAACGAAGATGAAGGTACCTTGAATTTTCCCTAGGGTTATGGCTGTGGGGTCTTTCACCCCTGCCTTTCCATCATGCTCCTTATACGCTGCAGGACACGGACAAACTCATAGTACATTTGGAAATCGAAACCTACCACGTTATTGTTGCCATCAACCATCTTGGACGAACCTTTCGAGGAGGAATGCGTGCACGGGTTTTGGCAGACGATGAAATCAAACCCTCCAAACTTGTTCTTCAGAAGTTCCAGCCTGTTGCTCGTTAG
>JAOVYX010020668.1:0-16745 GCA_035668315.1 Drosera spatulata | reverse complement strand
TTCCAATTTCAACTTGTATTTTTAATCTTATACTGCCCTGTCATTTTACAATGGGTTAATACTGCTTTCTATGTATTGCCTCTATGTTCATATATTTCTCTGGAGAATGTTTATATATGATACTTCCGTGTGAAAGGGCATCATTTTAAATACGTTTTGGGTTGTTGCAAGGTCTGTTCATGTTCAAGTATACTGAACTAGGTATTGAATCATTGGGCATGTAGATATTTCATTTGAGGTATTATATCATCTGTTTATATGATAGGATTGTAGGACTCTGCACCTTGTCCAATGATTTATTTGCTTTAGCTGGACGTTCAGACTTAAAGTCAAATCCCTTTGCTAGCAATTTGATTAAAAAACTCGGTTGGAATCCTTGAAGATTAACCCTGCCAGGGGAATCTTCTCAAAGTTACCTTAGAAAGTGTCACAGACACTTTTCCCGGGTATGCAAAAATAATTTGTTTATGCTTAAAACCTTGTCCTTGAACATTGATACACCTGGATTGATATCTGCTGCAATAAGAGTTTAATTTTTATCTGCATGTAAGACATTGCTGGGGCCTCAGTGGCTGACTAGGAATCTAACTAACAGTGGAATCAGAGGTTCCGCTGATGCTATTGGGCTATGGAGAGTAAGGTGAGCACAAAGAAATTGGAGATGATTAACCAAAATCTTGCAAGACCTGATGTTGGAACATGATTCAGATGATTCAAGCCTCGTCCTGATAAACTTTTTCTCTCTGTATATTAGCTAGACCAAAAACATCTCCATCATGGGAATGCCATGTCTGACAATATTAACCCACTTCTCATCCTTTTTTATTGAGTCATCTGTTATAAGGTCCTAAAAGGGACCGTATATTATGATATACCTGAAATAAGTACTAGAATAAGTAGCAGGAAGAGAGAAGTTCAGCATGATGCGCTTTTGTATACGGTCAGGAATTCGATGAATGTCGACTTTGTTACACATTGATGCTTGTGGGGTGTATAGCTTGTATCTAAGAACCAATGAAGATTAAATATTAGTCTACGATAAGGATGTATGGTGTTTGATAATTTACATCCATCAGTCAGGTGAACATCAATATGGCACTAACCAGGCAAGCTAGTTTTGATGTTTGCTTTTCGACCACTCTATCAAATTCTCTCGTCAACTCAACCCAACCAAACTTAACCCGTGTCAAAAGATCATGTTAGGGAGAGCCGTATGAGAAAGATGTATGCAAACCTTATCATGCTAGTGGTTGTTTTCCTCGAATTGAAAGTTATCATTAAGGCATCCTTGACAAAGGTTTATGATCAATAGTCCGTGCTGATCATCTAGTAGTTGATAAAAGTTTTATGAGCGTTAACCCTCTATGTTGGCATGAAATTCTTAACCGAGGTGATCATGAGTAAGAAGGATCTTCTCACAAAGGACTAGTCCACACGTAACTAGGCAAAGCTATCTTTTTAGTTTATATACTTTTCTCTCAAGACTGAAAGAATAGATGAAGTATAAGATTCCACAATTTGTTTTTGGTAAATGTATTTGTATGAGTGAAAAGAATAATAACCTACATCAATCTCCTTCTCTCCTCCCCTTAAAAGAAAACAAGTGCAAGTTGAATAGAAGCGAGTACGCATGAAGCTACCACATGATTCTGTACAATCAAACCTTTGTGCTTTTTCATCCTGTATAATCTCATAAGATAACTTAACTTTTATCTTTCTAAGTTTATCTGAGTGCATTGCCCCCTTTGTCTTTGCACAATTGTTGGTAGGGTTGATTTTTTTCCCATTTCTCTTGTCCATCTAATTAGTTTGTGAAGATAACAAATCAGTTTATTTTGTATTTACTTTCCATTATTGGGTTGAATTGTTAGCTCACTACTCCTTTACCCTGATGACTGGAATCTCACTCCTTGGGTTATTTTGTTCCTTGGTTTTGTAGGTTGTTATTGGAGAGCAATTTGTTGTTCCTGCTTACTCAAAAGTATCTTTGTTTCAACAACCAACTGTTGAAGATAGTGATGAGGAGTTGGAGTATGCAGACAGTAGTAGTGCGGAAATTTCACGTATGTCCCAGGCTTGTGATAATCCTTGTGCACCATCCCACCCAACTCCTCCTGTACTTCTCTTCTATTTAAGGAATTATATCGTTTCTTCTATTGAAAAAAATGATGTACTATATCTTTTCTAATTTTAATGTGGCAACAAAAGTATGTGTTGTTTGTTCTTGTAATGTGCTTGTCTGATGGAACAATGATTCTGTGAGGGTTTCGGCTCAAGACCTAGATAAGTGTATTTTACCATGAAAAAGGTCTGCAGTACACATTTTCATAAAGGTTTTAAAGTAGGTTACATATAGGATAGTGTTGAGGTTTGTGATACAACAAATTCCGTTATGCACCATTTATAAGAATTGGCTTATCGCCGCTTTTCACCTGAACATATGTTCTTGATGCGAAACCTACCTCTCCCCCCAATATTAGTCATTTTAAGGAGTTCTCCTTTGTTTGGTAGGCTTCAACACATTGTGAAGGTCTTCTCTGAAAAAATGTTGATTTCCTACAGCGATCAGCCAGAAAGAAGGCTTTCCTGGTGGAGATTCTACGTCCGGAACAACTGAAGTCCATTGGGGCACTTTTGAGGTTTGTTGGAAATATGTTTCACCTTCAGAACGGAACTTCATGGTTATATATTTTGTGCCTCGTGCTTCTGTGCATGCATGTGCAAACACGCATCTTTCTTAATGTTCTGCTGGGCTGCGTTGGACACTTATATGTGGTGCTTTTGCGATGTTTCTACCTTTGTGGTCTTACAATTTCAACTCTTAAAAGCATGAGGTTTTATATAATATGTTCATTCCCTGTACCTTTCTTTCCCTTTCCTTCATTCTTTCTTTCATTTGCTGGGGTGGGTGGAGGCGCACATGTGGACTTCTGTGTTATGATCTATGAGTATGAATTAACCGTGAGCCAATAGTAAATACCTGTGTTCTAGTCCTATGATACCTGTTCAAGACCATTGTCATTACTTGTTCTCGTTTCGAATCTTTAACTCGTTGTATGTTTTATGTTAGAGCCTCATTTGTATATATTTTGGAATCTTATTGTCTTCATTTACACTAAAAATTCTATAGAATCACTGCTGACACTTTTTTCAAAATTAAATGTAAGGTTGGTGTAGGCGGAGCTGGTTATATTTGGTCAGTTTGTGAAGCAGGCCGAGATGAAGATTTGAGGCATTCAGTTGCTCCCATCACTGCTGATAAGCTTGCAGAGATTACACTATGTGATGAAGGCTTGGAGCTCTCACAACAAAATGGAAGTGTCCTCCCGCCCTCTGGAGAATTGACTGCTACTAGCATCGATTCTGGAGATGATAACGAGGACCCTAAAGATGACTCTGTGTACTTTGAGAAAGAGGTAATCAAGTCGCAAACGTAGCTGAATGATCAATAGTCAACTCTATTTGTTATTTTGGAGTGAGATTCTTGCAAGTGATATGAAGTTGATGTTTTACCCATCTTCTTAAGGTCAAAGCAACTTTTGTGAGGGCAGTTCAGGAAAATATTAAGGAGGACAACATCATCTTAGAGATAAATTCGCTGAGGTATGATGCATTCCATCTTATAATTTACAACTTGGTGATGTTTTAACCTTCACTGTTGAAGCATATTCGTTTTGACCTTTGATGTATCTTCAACCAACTCTCTGTACATAGTAGCATATGTTGTTATGTCTTTATCCAATGCGATGGAAAAGGTGGATAACATAGTTATGCTCTTTCCTTGTAGATTATCTTACAATATGACTTCAGCAGATTGTGCTGATGCATTATTTTATTCAATCATAAAGTTGGCCGCAGAGATGCCCCACAGCTCAAACAGTGAGTATGACTATTAAAACTACATGCATTATTTCGCTACTCTTGTTTTTTGTGTTCGTGCTTTGATGTACTTTCTTCTCACTGATCCAGAGAGTTGGTGTGCAAACAAAGAATTTAAATGGCAAATGTTAAACAGCTTCTCGTTCTTGAGCCCTGTTTGGCCTATACATCAGTCTAGCAGTCAAAATATGATACGCAAGGAAATTCTGATATGAAATTAAGTAGTCTGTATTGCAATGATATTGGGTTTGACGCACTACAGAAGTATTGATCCAGTCACTGATATCTCCTGTTATATACAAATTAAACGATACCTTCAGTTTATAATATGATAAATGCATTATTTTTTTCAGGCGATCTGCAAAAAAATGTGGCCAAAGTGGTTGTGACTTGGCAAAAGCTTTTGAAGTATTATATGCCATCATTGGATGAGGAGGTAGCACACTCTGTTGTAGTCTTTTTGCGGCCCATATGACAGAAAGTTGCTGTCATTAGGTCATTCTTTTACCATGTTTTTTTTGCTGTGGTTGGCCGATTTCTTCTTCTTTTTATTCTTTCTTTTCTTTTCTTTTTTTCTTTTTTTTCCTTTTTTTTGGTGAAAATTTTTTTTGAGGGTGGTTGGCCTGTAGTTCTGTATCTTGTTGGGGGCAACACTTTGTGGCACCAATCAGTATTATTTTACTTTATTCCCCCAGACTGAAAAAACAGGATTGCAAATGTTTTGCCGTTTCAAATGATTTGCACTCAAATTTTCCCGTTTGTTCAAATTTAACGTTAGAGTTTAAAATGATATTCATGTTAACTATCCTTGTACTTCGCGTTGGTGTGTTGCATCCTGTGAATTTATTATATGTCATTCTTTATTTGCGGTTTTGCCAAGAATTTATTTCCTTTGTTTTCTTGGTCAATCTATAGATTGAGGTGATCCTAAAGTTCGAAGAAATATGCCTCGAGTCGATGAAGGAGTTCTCTCCGTTGTTTTCTCAGGTACTCGTATTTGAACAATGCTTCTTATCGTTTTAGTACATATGTTTTGTCTCTAGTGTGTGCTGGAAAAAGTTGCGCACTTCACAATCATCCGCATCTCTATGTGCATTCTTATGTCTAATTGCTTAGAGCATGGCCTTTAATTGGGTGACAACCTACTCTTCTGGTATCATCCACCTAAAACAACTTCCTCTAAAACATGGCATCTCATTGTTTTTGTAGTACTGAATTCACCCATGATCAATATGGAAAATATTAGCTTAAAGCTGATCCTGGATGATTTAAAGCCTCTGCAAGAGAAATTTCTGTTATCCCGATGAGGTCTCACAGAATTAGCAGATATAGGCAATGATAACTAATGTGCATCATATTTTCTATAAGCAAATAGTTTCGAATCTTGATCTTCCCACATGGAGTACAAATTTATTTTTCGACACCTCGCAACCTTTCTCAATCCTTCGTATCCTCCTCTCTCTCAACTTCATGTAGTGGCCAAACAGCTCAGTCATTGATAGCTTGAGCTATTCTGTATGCCTTTTTTTTCGTGAAATTGCCATCGTATTGAACCATTGATGTAAAAAAAGGAACCTTTTTTTTGTGACCTCGCAGATCCGGTGGGGTTGCTTGTCGACTTAGTTGTTCCAGCTTGCTGAATGTTTGTTGGCTAAGATGTGAATTATTTTTCTCTTTGCAGATCTTGCATTTTCTATACACCAAGGATGTGATACAAGAAGAGGCTATACTCTCTTGGGCTTCTGAGAAGGAAGAAGCTGATGAAGCAGATAAGGTGTTTCTCAAGCAGTCAGAGTCACTTATCCAGGTAACCATGTGGTTTCTTTCAGATTTCAATCTTATAAAAATATGGCATCTTTGTGACTTTCCAAAGAAGTAGAACATGACATAACGTAGCAACCAACCCCTTGTTACGGCATCCTTGTAATTCTAGCATGCTTTCTTTCTCCGGCTGCTCGGGAAGGAAGTCCTACTGTCTTTTATTATGTCTGGTACAAAAAGTCAGGCCTACCTTACTACAGGATTCAGCCACATTAAAGGGAAGAAGGCAAGAAGCAAAGCTCAAACCAAGAAAACAACCTTTTCCTCCTCACTCCAATACTCCGGCACACCATAATTATAAATAAAATAGCGAAAAAGAGGCTGATTTGAAAACTGGTGGGCTTGGCGTGAGAAGGGGAGATATACAGGTGGGGTGTGAAAAAAAAAGCCGTTTATTATTGGGTGTTAAGAGTACTTGTTTCTGCGTCTTCATTGTTCTCATCACTTGTTAGTTGCGTAAAACTTTCTGATGCAAGTTGCCTTCTGAAACCTACACTGGCTGTCAGATTTGCTCATTTGTTTGCTAAATTTTGTTGCAGTGGTTGAAAAATGCATCCGAGGAAGAATCAGGGGAAGACGATGACGAGGAATAGTGCTGACCGATGTGCATATTCTTGTAGTTGTATGAGAAAATAGAGATTATTGTAGATTCTACCCATCGGCAGATGAATGGGCAATGTCGAGTCCCTGCTGCTCTTCTTCCTCCCAGCAGTGTAGACTTCCCTGACTTCTATCAGTACATAATTACACAAGTGAGGGAGATTGAGGGATCTTGGATGCGTCGCTTTTCTTTCACTTTAGTCGCTTTTCTTTTACAGTAGTTTTTTCCCCAGGTTGGAAGCATGTTGGCATCGTAGTATGTACTGTCATAACTAATAAAATGATTTATTGCCAATTCCACGATGGCTTCCCTGGTTTGAGCAGCTAACTTTAATCGGAGCTGCAAGATTCAAGTTTCAACTCAGTGCTACTAGTTAGGGTGACTCGTAGAAGATAAAAAAAGAGGGTCAGCTTCTAAGCCGAAACATTAACAATATCCTAAATCTTTTGTATGTGTGTAAACAGCTGAATCGGCTGTGTATCAGCTAGTCTGCTGGTTTCCAGCCTTCCATTCGACAGAGTACAAGTTATAACTTGCTCAAGTACATGAGTTACATGAGTTTCAGATACGTTACATTCCCAGTGGTCTCCTCTTTGGAGATGTTGAAGGCTACCGTCGACGACAATAAGAGTCAAATCGCACCCAAAACTTTGTGATCTAATAACTCCCACTTCTTCTCATCTCGATCTGTAGGATTGCCCTTCTCACCCTCTAGTGGTAGTTAAAGATCCTTCTGATAAAGGTAGTCTTCCATCCGCGTCCATTTCATCACCATAGGTAACTAGTCATTTCGGTGACTCAAATGGTCCAGCTCGATCTATCTAGTTGATTATGTGCAACCACGTAACCATAGTAGTGAAAAAGAGAGAGAGAAAAAAATCACAAGTCAGTGGATTAGCTAAAAAGGTTTCCACAATTCAGAACGCTTTGTGCTACAAGTAACAAAAGGCACTCGGGAAAACTACTCACAATCTACCTTAAGAGCAACAAACTTGACACTTTTCAAACATTAATTGAAAAAAGCAAAACAAAATTGTTTGGGTTCAAGAAAAAATTCATTCAACCCTTTACCATATACTGATTTGAGTTTAGAGTAGAGCTGAATGTAAGCCGGTGCAATCAGAGGTAACAAGTTAGAGCTCTGCGACCTTTACCGATCCAACAGCTATCAATTGATGAGTGAGGATTCAGCAAACATCCCAAGTTTTAGATCAACAGGGTGTGGGGAGGACTAGATGTATACAGTCTCACCCCATTACAACAGAGATGCACTCAAGAAGAGCCCAACCCTTTACCCATGCTCGGGGTAGGGTTGCTTACGACTGAGCTAACCCTTCTTGACGTTATCAAAAAACAAACCCGCGAACTACTCAAACGTCTCCTACCCTTTCCCACGCCCAACAACAACCAAATTTCAACCTCTCAAGTACCATATACCACTCCTTGACGGATGAAATCGACAAAAAGTCATACAACACACAAATCAATCAATTGAATAACAAAGCACCGAATCTGAGAACACTGACTATCACAGTATCAGATCACGTCAAAGAGACACAACAACAGCACAGATATACATAATCAGTGATTGAAAATCAAACTGAGGTACCGATCGAATCGAAGATCTTGAATCGGAGTCGGCAGCGAGGAGGCGATTTGCAGATTGGAGTTGTGGTGATTGATTGGATTGGATTGAAGGGTGATCGAAACCCTAGAGGTTCGAATTTGGGAGAGATTGATATATGGTGAATGGTGCTGAACAGAAAGAAAGAGATCGAGATTAATGGAGAGTGATGAATTTTTTTTTATTTTTTTTTTTTTATTTTCGAAATGGAGAGTGATGAATTGATGAGTTGAAAATGAAACGATATGAAATGCTTTTTTGCGTCTTTGTCCACTTCAAAAGGTAAAAGGAAGATGTTGTAACAAGGAAAAAGGGATTTGTTGATAGAAATATTGTTATTAAACAAATCCAATGGTGAAGATGGCATCATTTTGATAATACTCTCCTCGTTTCACATACGTTACGATAACATATATTTTTAGGTCTAATTTAATACGATTAAATATTATTTTTTATAAAATTATTATGAAATATTAATGATACATTAAGTTATAAATTTTGATCATGAACCAATTTAAGAATTTTTAGACATCGTTAAGAATAACAACGAAACGTTTTGAATTAAGTGTCATCATAATTTATGTGAGATGAAAAAAGTACAACACTTATTATTTTAGTTCGTCCACTTATAAATGCAACATTAATGGAAAAAAAAAAACAAAAAACAATCCCACCAAAACCATATATCAAGTTTGAATTTCGAAGATTTTGTAAGTAAATTTCAAAGGAAAATAAGTAATTTGAAATTTAGTCAACACAACAACGACGATTCAGTTTATTCCGTCATTGACAGGGTTTGAGAAGGACGAGATGTACACAGTTTTTTTTCTGTCACGACGAGAGATAAACTATTTTCTGATGCCCTCAGAAAGCAAATGCATAATAACAACAGTATATATGAAAGAAAGAAGAATATAAAATAATGCCTACATACAAAGCATGACATAATGCAATAAAAGAATTTCAACAACGAAATAGCACATATTGAATGACAAATATCAAATAAGATGTCAAAACTAAATTAATCCGGACTTATCCTAAATCGTCCACCCACTATGACTACCCTATCACCGCTATTCTATTATGCCAAGTAGACCTTTTTAGGGCTATGTCCCTCGTTATTCCGACCATTATTAAGTCTTGCTTAATAATCTTATCTCAATGTTTCTTTGGACTCCCTCTACCCTTTCTATTATTCGTAACTGAGATAGACTCACATTGCCTAACCCGTGCTTCTAGATCTCTACGGATCACATGTCCTAACCATCGAAGTCGCGCCTCCCGCATCTTTGCATCAATAGGCGAAACACCTAGCCGATTTCTAATCCTTCCATTTGTAACTCCATCTCTTAGGGAGACCCCACAAATCCACCATAACATCCTCTTCTCTGTTGCAAACATCTTTTTTGTCTGAACTTTTGTCACAGGCCAACACTATACATCATACATCATAACTGGTCTTACCACAATACGATAATATTTTCCTTTTAGCCTTAGGGAGATTCTTCGATCGCATAACACACCTGTAGCGTCACGTCACTTCTTCCAGCCTGCTCTGCTATGACGTGTAATGTCTTCATCAATCTGGTCATTCCCTTGAGTCACAAATCCAAGATACTTGAAGGATGAAGTCTTTCTGATCACCTCCGATCCAAGCTTAACTTCCGACTCTTGAGTATGTGGCACCTCATTGAACTTACACTCCATGTATTTTGTCTTTGTTCTGTTAAGCCTAAAACCCTTTGTCTCCAATGTGTCCTTCCACCTCTCTAACTTTTCGTTAACTCCTCCATTCGTCTCATCAATCAAGACAATGTCATCTGCAAATAACATACACCACGATACCTCATCCTGAATCTTACTCGTCAATTCTAAGCACGAAAAGAAAAGGGATAAGAGCCGACCTTTAGTGTCAATCTATTTGTATAGGAAAATGCTCTATTACCCCTTGGCTTGTCCTCACACGTGTCAAAGCACCGTCATATGTACCTCTTATTGCTGTAATATATATCAGTGACACTCCTTTTATTATGCAGACAACTCCATAAAACCATGTGTAGTATCCTATCGTATGCCTTCTCAAGGTCTATGAACACCATGTGAAGATCTTTTCGATGTATTTTATAGGTTTCCACTAATCTTCTCAAAAGTTGTATTGCCTCCATAATTGATCTACCCAACATGAAACCAAATTGATTCTCTGTAATGTAAATAGATTTTCTCATTCTTCTCTCCAATATCCTTTCCCATAAGTTCATGGAACTCAATAGCTTAATACCCCTAAAATTATTACAATTCTCGAGGTCACCTTTCTTCTTATGTCAATCAAACGATCCCCCGATCGTCAAGACATTTTAAGGCTTCAAATGGGATTTTATCTGGCCCATCTATTTTCTCATTCCTCATTTTTCACAGCGTCCTTCACTTCTTCCATGTTAATGTCCTCCTCCACCAAGGTCTTGCTTGCTCCTAATTTAGCAAACACAACCATCAAAATACACATCAAGTCAATACGTTGCTTTTTTTCGTTGTATGGAGGGAGAATTTAATAAAATTTTTAAGAAAAAATTTTGTAATGTATTTTAGTAACATGATTATTTATTTATTTGATCTTAAATCTTAGGAAGAATTCTCCACAAATATCCCTATGGAGGATTAATGACACAAAAATATCCAATCTTGATTTTTTTACCCCATCAATAAATATTATAATAATATCCATGTTTAAAAATTTACACATCATATTTACTTTTCTAACAAAACCATCGTTACTTACACAAGATCTTGGTTTTCCTAAAAAAATTTAATTTCAAATCCCAATCAACGATCTAGCCAAAAACCATCATCAACCTCGCTCGCGTACTGAAACCACATAATGTAACCATGCAATCACGTACTGCACGTTATTACATCATCATTGTCGTCAACCTTAACCGACAATCATTGTTAGTACGTCATCGTTGTCATCGATCTTAGTCGAAAACCTCCATTCATGATATCAGTATGTGCAAAACCAACTTCAACAACATCGTTAGTACATCCTCACCGTATCCATTAACAATGATTAGTACGTGAGAGTTGTGATCGACCTTAGCCGAAAACCACTAACCATCGTTAGTATATGATCTTTGTGGTTGACCTTACCTGGAAACCACCATTAACTACCATTAACCGTCATGTCACTCCCTCGAAGTCATGATTGGATTTTAGTTTGTCTCGTTCACCACCATTAGTTCGTCGAAAGTTTGTCCAATCGTCGCCTCTTTCACTTGAATCAGTACATCGTCATCATCTCAATCTTGGTCGAAAACCATCATCGGAAACCTCATGCTAGTATTAGTACAGCTCTTTCACCAAAACTAGTACGACGTCGTCGTCGACGTTAGTAAAAAACCATCGTCGGTAAATATCACTCTATTATTAATGCGTCTCTCTCATTAATATCATTATGCCATCTTTGTCATTGATAATCGAAATTGGATAACGCTGACGATTATCCAAGATCAACTCCCGAAACGTGTGATTGGGAACAGCTCGATCTGCATCAGCAGTTGGGTTCTGTTGTCGACAGAGTAATCCTCGTCTTGACGCGAAGCTGTCCGGAGGAGGAAGAGGAGTTATGGATGGCACGACAGATAAGGTCATCGAAGAGAAGGGGGAGGAGGCTGATTTTGCGGAGGATGGTGGTAGAGCAGGTAGCAAAGAGGCTGGAGAGTTGAGGTGGAGTGGGAGGAAGACATCATACATGATTAGATAAGATATTAAGTGAGAAAACATATTTTGTATTAGTGACAAAAAGGCATTAAAATATTAATGCAATCTTTTTAAAAAGATAATTTAGATTCAAAATTTTTTTAAAAAAAATAAAAAAATCCGTACATGGGGTACCTTAGCAGAAAAAAAATGTGTAGGATATTTATTGAGGTTCTTTTTTTTTTTTTTTTTTTTTTTTTTTTTTTTTTTTTTTTTTTGTGTTAGGTGGTACCTACGAGTAATATTTCCTAAAGCTTAATCGTTGGACTGTCTAACAGCACCTCTTATGTTGCTACCATTAAAATCTCTTTCCTGTATGAACAAATTTGTATATTAAAAAAAAAGAAAAAAAAACAAAACAAACAATTTTTTCCAGAAAAATGTAGAGAAATATATATTGAATAATCACCATTAAAACTCAACTTTTGAAGATTTAATGTCATATTTTTTTATTTTTTGGTTTTATTTCTGACCATGAAATTGCTTTTCATCAAAATTACATAGAAGTGTAGACTATCTGTTTTAATAATTGATTTTACACTTCTTCTTCTTTTTTTAAATAAAGGATTCACTCTTTGTTATATGCGTTACATGCTTTGCTTTTTATTGACATGCTCCATTCCTTATGTAGTTCTAGAATGAAGAAATTCAAAATAGGATTTGAATTATTCCAAGACTAACATCCACCCAACAAAAATGCATGTTTATCATTTGATTCGACTTATTAAATGCATTATGTGTATGAATAGCAATCAAATTTCTACCATCTTAAAAGACTTACTTGTTTTTTTTTTCTCTCATTATTATAAAGGTGTCTTTTGAAACACCATATACCAGGACTTACATATAAATAGTAAGATCAAACAATTTGAGATTAAAACAATGAAAACAATGATAGTGATCATAACATGTGAAAGTCCCGAGATAGCTTATTGTGAGACTAGAGAGAGGATGAATAGTTTCTCTTTCCGATCTTTATTGTCAAACTAACAAAGGTTAGTTGGACAGTATAATTGATTTAAGCTTATTGTAGTAATGTGGAACCTTAATGTAGTAATATTAGTTCCTTTTAATTTACTGTTGGTTAAAGTTGATTAGCAGTAGGGTTAAATATAATGAAAGCAACAAAGCAAAACACAAAGGTTTTTATACCAGTTAGAGTATATAGCTAAAATACGGCTATATCTTTTACTCCAATCTTTTCTTGATTATCAGTGTGATAAATCAAGAGGATAGCACTATGTGTGATTGTTTTAGGCTCACAATCAAGTTGTCACTTTACAACAAGTAAATGACAATACAGACCGATTACAAGAACTTTTCTTCTCCTCAACAGGACTCTGAACAGCCTCTTGGAATCATTTGTCTAATACTGGTGGTATTCAACTCTGCTTTCAATAGGTGGTTCAGATCTTCGGCTATTAACTTCTTTCATAGTTCACTCGATGCCTTTCTGCGTTTGTCTCTTTTTTTTTTTTTTTCGGAGTAAAGGAGATCCAAAAACCTCACTCGAAATCTTGAGCCTCTCTATTTATTGGCAACCCTAAATTTCTAACCGTTGTTGAAGTCGTCCTTTCTTCGAAACGTCACTTCTATGTTATCCTGTAATCATATTCACAGACCCGTGACCTCTGGTGTAAATGCAGAGAATTATGCTGACACAAAATAGATGCAACAACGAACTTTGACTTCTTCTGAACCCTTCTGTAAAACTCAACCTTGCTGCTCCACAGTCTTGATATAGTAACCTCACAAAAGTAATCTTTTATTTACTTCAAGAAGATAAACATATAATCTTTTATTTACTTCAAATTGAAAATTTTACATGCAAGAATTTTGAGACATACAAATAAGCTCACGTGCTCTATTGAGCATTAGGGTCATCATCATCTCTCTTCCTCTTTAGGGGCACAGACCTGGGAAACACTAGCCTAGGAGACACAGTAGTCCTCTATGAAGTAGTAGTATGTCCTTTAGTTGGTTATGATCCCCCTGATGAACTCAGATGTGTCCCTCTGTTGATTGTCTGCTATAATTTTTGATTGAAAAGATCAAGGTTGTTCTTGATGTTCTACTTAGTCCTTTTAAAGGCATCATACTCCAGATGAGTGTCGACAACACTTCTATTCAATAATGTCCCAGATTACCTTTGTGAATTCAAGGATAAGTGAAATGGTGTCCACGATCTTCTCTCTTGCTGTTGTAGACTCTCCCCTTGTTTTCTAGCATTAGTCAAGGGAAAGAGAGTGCTACCTATTAAGTGTTGGCTCAGATCATTGACTTTGGACTTGATTAGATGGAGTTATGATTTAGTCATGGTCTGGTTTTTCTCTGACGGATACTTGAGCATGGCAATATCACCACTCAAGGAGGAGATTCTACGATCAACATGCTATTTTATGCGTTTGCCTTGCTCAGTGATGGTGTTGGTGAGAGAGGTCAGCTAAGATTATAGCTTCTCCGTGATCACCTGATGCATTTCCCACGTAGACTTCTTTAGAATTGTCAAGGAAGCATATGTTATAGTGCCAGTGGTGGCTCCATGCTTCTCATGACGTTGGATCTCAGTGCTGGCCTTTCTGAAGTCTTTGTTGAGATACTCTACTACACGCTGAAGTTTGCTGAGTTGATCTTGAAGAGTCCCAATAGAGAAGTGCTCATCCTGTTGCCGTTGAAGGAGGAGTACTTGTCTGGCCAGTAATTGCAGCGGTTTCATTGGATCGTTCAAATTTACAACAACACCTAGGGCAGTAGAGATATGATGTGCTGTTCGTTCTTACGCAGAAGGGGAACCTTCAGGAGGCCGCTCAAAGTATTCTTTCCTAGGAGACATTGGTGCAGGAGGGGTCTTGGAGCTTGTGCCTTCACCTGAGCCTTCATTGATCTGCTCAAAGTGTACAGAGAAGCAAAGAAGTAGCGGTGGAAAAGGAGCCACCAGGACATGCTCGTTTACAGTACTGGAAAGGCTGGGCGTGAGAGGAACATCCTCTAATTGGCATATCCATTTCTGCATTCTCTATTTGTGCAGTTATCCCAGCCCTTACTATAGGAACATCAGACATCCCTGCGAAAGACTCATCCTTTGGTGTAGAAGCCTCAGACACTTCTGCAAGAGCCTATATTACTTCTTGTGTTTGTTCAGTAGCTTCAGACACTACTGTAGGAACCTTAAATGTTCTTGTGACATGCTTATCTCTTGGTACAGAAACCTCAGATACTTCTACAATAGCCTCGGTCAATTCCTGAGTTTCTTCTTGATGAGATACAACAACCTTAGACTCTATTGTACGAGTCTCAGAAACCCCTTGTGGTTGTTCACCTTCTTGTGTAGAAGTTTCAGATAATTCTATTACAGATTATGCTTGAATTTAGAAGAGAGCAACATAGGATGGTGGCTCTTTTTGTGGTGGTGGTGAAGGAGATTTTGTCGTGGTAATTTCTGTGGAGGATGGTGACTTGGTGATGATTGGTGATGGTGAGGTGGCAAAGACAGATTACTGAGGTGGTGTGAGTTGAGGAACATGGTAGTAAGGGGTTCTGCACTGATGATATCATAAAATTATCCTTCAACAGTGATGATTTAGTCTACTGAAGGAATATTATAGTACAGAGGGGATGCCAGTTTGGTCCTCCTCACTTGGTTGAGCTTCCTCCCCTTGAGTTATTGTAGGAATTATATTGAGGTCCTGTGCAGCAGACTTTGTAGCAATTCTATCAATGAGCCCCTAATCTGAACTTTCGTGTTATGGTGTAGAAGGAGGAAGAGGATTGTCATCATCATCACCAGCATTGTTGCCACTTCCAGAGATCTTGTCCTCTGTCACAACAGCCACACATTCTTATAGAAAGTTGTTTTTGGTTTTCATGATCAGCACTCGAAGCCTTTTTTCCTTCTCTGGAGTCATCCTAAACTTAAGAAGAGCTTCTTCTTTCTTATAGAACTGTTGGCTTTTGTAGTTACTGTCATTGTATTTCATGGATTGCTTGACTCCAATCCAAGAGGCATTCCTGGATGTGTCAACATTTATGGGTTGGATAATACGAAGGATAGGTCTTAAGTTTGTAGGAGGTCTGGTGTCCCTTGTGGATCTTCTGGTGCCGCTTCTTCTTCTTGTGGAATTTGAAGATGGTCTGAAGGGGATATCTTGGCTTATGGTGGTGGTGGCTGGTTGATTTGGAGTTGAAGTTGACTGGACGGCTTCAATACCATTTTGAATGGGTGTAGCAACCTCAGCTTGGATATTTCGATTTGAGAGGGTTTCTGTTGGACTTAGGTTGATGAGATGGGCACCCTCCTCTAATGCAAAGCTTGCTGTAAGTGCAGCATCTTCCTCAATATGCCTTTGGCTTTGTTTGGGCCGAAGCTATTCAACCAAAATCTTTTTTCCTTTATCTTTAGGGTCAATGTATGGGTGGGTTCTTTGTGGTGTATGTGGATGTGTTCTTATGATGATGCTTGAGGATGTGGTTCTTGTTATGTGTGATGGTGTAGATATTTATGGTGGAGAGATTTCTATGGTAGTGGTTGTGGTGCCATCAACCTCAATTGCAGAAGGGATGGACTCCTCCCTTACTGTAGGAGTGGAGATGGGATTACCTCACATGACAGATCCTTTAAAATATCTGCAATCATCTCACTGGTGGTGGTGGTTATAGGAAGATGACTTCTCGTTGATACAACATCATCAGTGTCAACTACAGTAGGGTTGGAGTCTGCTACAGTTGTGTAACGCCACGATAATTTATTACTAATAATTACGTGACGTCACTGCTGCTACAGACCGAAATCCATAGCAAGGCAATTTCACGACAGGGTTTACATTACAGAACACAAAAAAGGCAGTTATTACAGTCATCCATAGCAGTTTTGAGACTCGAATACAACATACATTCCAAATATTACATATCTTACAGAAAAGTCCCTGTTGGAGCAACTGCTCCGAAGCTCCGTCCTCCTCACCTGAGCCTGCACAAAAGACAATAGAGAAGGAAACAAGAAACCCGTGAGCAAAGATACGCTCAGTAGACCCCGGGTACTGCCATAGATTGGATGTCTCGTACTATAGC
>JAOVYX010020667.1:0-16745 GCA_035668315.1 Drosera spatulata | reverse complement strand
TTCATTCCTATTTTGCATGTTCATCTTTAACATGACATCATTTATAGGATTAACCTATATTAACCCTAACCTTTTGTTCATTATCGTGTGCCAAACCTTGTAAACATAATACTTGTCTTTATCACATTCATATATATATATATATATATATATATATCGTACAGGGTTAACGGAGAAAAATCTACCCAAACCCTAGCATTAGGACAATCAGGGTTAGGTTACCATGAACTGCGATAAGCTACAAGTGCTACCATACAATCATACAATAAAACGGAAATGTAAACACAACACAACACAACATCACACAGCGTATAGGGCAAAACTTATTGTATACAACTCTAAAAATTATTCTGTAAAATTCAACAGAAACTAGACTTCATGATCTTTCCAGTGACATAAAGTTTTTCATCATAACAGATTACCAATAATAGCAGTTAATTAGTTCAATTTATATTTCCTGCTAGTTCAGGCAGTTTGACATTGCTTTATTAATTAGCTGATAACTCTCTACATACAATTTTAAATAATTATTGGTAAACTGTTTTGGAAACTAGACTTCCATACCTTTTCATTGATATAAGGCTTGTCTTTTAAAACTTCATATATAATTTTATATAAAGCAACAAATTCATTTCTGTAACTAGTTTTTAGAGATTAATATATCCATACGTTTTGATTTATAACTTAAGATTCTCATCTCCGAATCATGATTTACTAACTTTTATAGAAACTAAAAATATGAGGATTCAATATATATTAATATCATGATTTATTAAAGAGTGTATATTTTTCATAAAATCTCTAACCAAGAAGATTACTTTCTCTCAATGGTGATAAAAATGACCCGAAGCTTCAACAATTTTTTTCAGATTTTCTAGCCTGAATTCAAACGTGCATAACTTTCTCATTTCTTAACCAAATTGGGTGATTCTTGATTCATTGGAAACTGTCCAGAAACTGGTATGGTTGGTTTGCTAATTTTACATGTTTTACCCAATCAATTCAATCCCAGCTGATCTAAAACTCTATAAACATAACATTTATTTAGTTCTTGTCATGTTTTTTCAGTTTTAGGCTGGTTTGATATATAAAATCTTAGGTTTCCGGGTCTCACGAGCATAACTCATCTTTTAGCTCACAAATGCATTTCAACCATCTGTGGCTTATTAGCCTCGTTATTTTTCTTGTTTTTTGATCACATATGATCAGTTAAAGGTTATGAACAGAGAAGGAAAAACTCACCCTTTTGTTGAATCGGATTTGAGCTTCTTTTGCTTTCCTTTGACGTGATTAGCTCGACTTCACTCTTCCTTGTGTTGTGACTCGTGTTCCCCTCTCTCGGTCTATTCTCCTTCCTCTGATGATGATCCTCATTGCGTCTTTGCCTTCTCTATCACCTTATTGTGTTACTTGAGCAAAAAGAAAAACAAGGAGAAGAGAGAACAAGAGAAAGAAGAGAGGCAAGTGAAGAGGAGAGTGAGGGAGTCTTGGTGTTGATGTTGGGTGGAGAAGTAGTGGGTTTGGTAGTGGAGTGGGTGTAGTGGGCTTGGTGATGGAGTGGGTGTAGTGGGAGAAAAAGAGAGGGAAAGGGGAGTTGGTGGGATAATTCAAAAAAAAAAAAAAAATATCCCTGTTTCGTTTAATCGCAAGACCAGTTAATCCCATATCTCCCACAGTCTTCGCTCAAATTTTACCACCACGCTCGAAAAATCATGGTATTAATTAACATATTATTTTTCAAATTTTTTCCGCGACAAAAGGTTATCCCAACTTCGTCACGAATTTTAAAATTATGAGCATAACGTTACGTCTCAAAATTTTGAAACGAGATTCGTTTCTTACTTTTAATTTATTACAAAAGAGAAAACGCATATTTTCGTTGCGTTTATTAATTTTCGAACTATTATTTGATCATAATTTTTATATTTATTTGATCGTAATTTTCTGGGGCTTTACATCCTCCCTACCTGAGGATGTGTCGTCCTCGAAATATGAGTCAAGTGTTCTGAAAGTCAAACCAATATGGATAATGCTCTCGCATCATTTCTTCAACTTCTCGGGTTGCCTCTGAAGTCAAGTGATTTGCTCATAGCACTTTCACCAATGCTATTGTTTTATTCTTCAATACCTTGAAACGATGATCAAGGATTTCTTGAGGACGTTCCTTGTATGTCATCCTCTCAATCAGTTGCACGGGATCATACTGGATGATGATATGGTTCGGATCCGGTACATACTTGCGAAGCATCGACACATGGAATACATTAAGCACCGTAGACAGATCAGCTGGCAAAGCTAATTGATACGCTACTGCACCAACCCTTTTCAGAATTTCAAATGACCCAATGTACCGAGGACTAAGCTTTCCCTTCCTACCAAAATGCATAACACCTTTGGTTGGTGATATTTTCAGAAAAACATGATCACCGACCTCAAATTCCAAAGGTCTGTGCCTTACATCGACGTAGCTCTTCTGTCGATCTTGAGCAGTTTTCATCCTCCCTTGAATCAGTTTCACTTTGTCAGCTAGTTCTCGAAGCATTTCTGGTCCTAGTTGAACCAGATCTTGGATGTCATTCCAAAACATCGGTGATCTATACTTCCGGCCATACAATGCTTCAAATGGCGCCATACCGATATTGGAATGGTAGCTATTGTTGTATGTAAATTCGACCAACGGTAAATGGTTATCCCAAGAGCCTTGAAAATCGAGAGCACACGCTTGCAACATATCTTCCAGAGTTTGTATTGTACGTTCCGTTTGACCATCAGTTGTTGGGTGAAAGGCAGTACTGAAGTTCAACTGCGTATCAAGAGCTTCTTGCAGACTGTCAGAACCGAGATTGAAATCTCGTGTCCCTATCAGACACTATTGTGCTAGGAACTCCATGAAGTCGCACAGTGATCCTTATATATATTCTTGAGTCAATCGTTCAACACTTCATGTGTTCTTGACTGGTAGGAAATGTGCGGACTTTGTCAAGCGATCCATGATCACCCAGATGGAGTTCAGCCCTCCAACCGTGCTAGGAAGACCCACCACGAAGTCCATGGATATCGCATCCCACTTCCATATTGGTATCTCCAGCGGTTGAAGTAATCCGTCGGGTCGTTGATGTTCAATCTTCACTTGCTGACAGACCAGACATTTGCTGACAAAGTCAACAATCTCCCGTTTCATTTTGCTCCACCAATGACACTTCCACAGATCGTGGTACATCTTAGTACCCCCTAGATGAACGGAATAAAGGCTTTGATGAGCCTCCTTCAGAATCTTCGTTTTCAGTACCTCATCATTGGGTACACAAATTCGATTATGAAATCGCAGTGATCCATCTTCATGAACCACAAACCCCGCTGCTATTCCCTTCTTAGCTTCTTCCCTCAGCTTTTGAAACGCAGCATCAGTCAATTATGCTTGAGCTATCTCCTCGTGGAGGTTTAATCACACTTGCATTTCAGAGAGTCTTCCAGTTGTTGTCCCAACACGAACCCAGATCTCCATTTTACGAAACTCATCAACTAGCACATCCTGGGTAATCCCCATCATATGCAAGTCCCCTTCCGTATTCCAAACCAATCTGCTTAGAGCATCAGCCACCATATTCGCCTTTCCTGGATGATACTGAATATCTACATCATAGTCTTTCAGTAACTCCAGCCATCTTCGTTGCCTCATGTTCAACTCCTTCTGAGTGAAGATGTATTTTAGTCTCTTATGGTCGGTAAAGATTTTGCAAGACACACCATATAGAGGTAATGCCTCCAAATCTTAATTGCAAACACCACCGCGGCTAACTCCAAATCATGCGTCGGGTAATTTAGCTCGTATGGCTTCAATTGCCTCGATGCATAAGCTATCACCTTTTCGTGTTGCATCAGCACACACCTGAGTCCTTGCTTGGACGCATCGCTGTACACACAGAGCCCTTCTTCACCGGAGGAAAATGTAAGCACTGAAGCTGAGGTAAGACGTCTCTTAAGTTCTTGAAATGCCTTCTCACAGCTCTCCGACCAAACAAACTTCGTATTCTTCCTCGTAAGTCTAGTCAAAGGCATAGCTAACTTTGAAAAATCCTCCACAAACCGACGGTAGTAACCTGTCAACCCCAGAAAGCTTCTGATCTCTATCACACTTGTAGGCCAAGCCCACTCCAACACCGCTTCGATCTTTTTCGGATCGACCTTAATACCTTCTCCCGAGATCACATGTCCCAAGAAGGTAACTTCTTCCAGCCAAAACTCGCACTTCTTTACTTTCCCATAAAGCTGGTTTTCTCTAAGGGTTTGCAGGGCAGCTCGAAGGTGATTCTCGTGATCTTGTGGAGTTTTGGAGTAGATTAAGATATCATCAATGAAGACGACAATAAACTGATCAATATAGGGTTTAAAGATCCTATTCATCAAATCCATGAACACAGGCGCATTAGTGAGTCCGAAAGGCATGACAACGAACTCATAATGACCATACCGTGTTCGGAAGGCTGTTTTTGGAATGTCTGTGGATTTGATACGTAGTTGATGATATCCAGAGTGTAGGTCTATCTTGGAGTAAACCTTTGTCCCTTGCAACTGATCAAAGAGATCATCAATACGTGGCAGTGGATACCGATTTTTGATGGTGATTTTGTTCAACTCCCGGTAATCTATGCACAACCTCATGCTCCCGTCTTTCTTCTTGACAAAGAGCACAAGTGCGCCCCAAGGTGAGACACTTGGTCGGATGTACCCCTTCTCGAGCAAATCCTTTAACTGAGTCTTTAATTCCTTCAACTCTGCCGGCGCCATACGATAAGGTGTCTTGGATATAGGGTTAGCATCTGGTGTTAGTTCAATAGAGAAGTCAACTTCTCTACTATATGGCATACTCGGAATTTCATCCGGAAAGACGTCAGGGTATTCACATACAACAGGGATTTTTGACACCCCTTTCTCTTCCACGTCAGGGACCTCTAAGTGACACAAGTACCCCTGGCAACCCTTCCTCGAAGTTTCCTCGCCGTCAAGGCAGATACGATTGTCACTTCAGGTTTCGATCCCTCCCCGTGGTAGACAAACTTTCCATCCCTAGGACTAGTGACTCAAACTAACTTCTTGTCACAATCTATGGTAGCCCTATATCTTTCTAGCCATGACATCCCCAGAATTACATCAAAATCCCCCAAAATCAAACACTACAAAATCTATGGGAACGTTTTCATCCCCTATCTCAAATGAAGCATAAGATACTACTTGTCTGTATCCCACAACATCTCCTGTAGATAACCCGATGTATAGCACGCTAGACATGGGTTTTGCCCCAATGCCGTGCTTCTCAAGGAAAGACTTGACAACAAAGGATTGAGTTACACCAGTATCTAAGAGCACACAAGCCGAACGAAAGACAAGTTGAAGGTTACCGATCACTGCAGCTCCGCCTTGCTACGTCTCCTGGGGATTAATTGAATACACCCTTCCTAGTGAGGGTTTGGGCTGGTTCCCAGCTGGTCTCGGAACCTGACGATGGTTCGGTGATGGTAGGGGTTGGGGTGGAGATGAAAATAAGGTTAGGGATTTAAATGAGGTGGATGAATTGTATGTTTTTGCTTGCGCTCCGGACTGACCTGTGGCTACAAACCCCTCCTTGCGTTCCTCGTCCGGTTGCCTCCTTAGAAGCAAAACTGCCTTCTGTGACCCTTTCTCCCGCAGGTAAAGCAGGTTACCGGGTCAGCTTGACATTTTCGGGAGACATGTCCTGTCTTGCCACAGTTGTAACAGACCACCTCAGTCATGGGAAATTTTTATTCCGTCCCTAGCCGGTCCCAAGTTCGGATGAAATGATGAGGGTTGTGTGTTAGGTAGCCGACATCCAACACGTAAAAAGTGTCGTTGGATTTTTTAACATGAATATGACGACTTGTACATGACAGATTGGAAAGGCGCCGTCGTATTCATGTACCCGACCTCACTTGATGGGATAAAGGCTTGATAAAGAAGAAGACTTGAAAGATCTTTGCCTGAAAAAAGAAGATGTTGCAAGCCCATAACCTTGATTTTGAGATTCATCAGGTTCTAGTGCAAGAGACGATAGAGCATTAGGTCTCGTGGAACTTAAATCCTCGTGAGACCTTTGACAAGAAGATGTTGCCTTGACATGATCACGGCTCGATAGACTTTTTTTCCCATGAATCATGTCAATCGGGCACTTACATGCTATTCCAACTCATGGGAAGCTTCATTTGAAGTTTAAATATCACGAACATGTACCAAAGGTGAACCAGTTCGTGATGTTATGCAAGTATTGATCAATAGAACCAGTTCATATGATATAACCAGGTCATTTGTACTTTTTAGAGATCAATATTATATTTTTTGTTTTTATTTCTTTGATCCCACAAAAGTTTAGCTCAGTCACATGGTTTGCTTTACAGATTTACGTGTTGTTTTTTCGAGTTGGAAAAGACATATCTCATATGGTCTGCAGACAAGTTTTTTGTTGGTGGGCCTTTTCGCCTCACATGGTGTACAGATAAGGTAAATATGGCGACGAGTCTTTTCGCCTAACATGTTATGCAAATAAGATAAGTGTGGTGTTTTTTCGCTCTGATAAAAATAAAAATTATAAATTATAAAGCTTATAGCAAATAAGGTAAAGTATGGTGTCTTTTCGTTCTTCAATTTCTTGGTCCTAGATATTTGATATTTTTGAAAAATTCGATACATATATAGTTAAATTAAAGTAACAATGCATCAGGATCCAACAATTTAAATTTCTATGGATAACTAGAAGGTCAACTAAATAGCATTACAGCAGCATTGACCTTAATACGACAACCAGTAGTTCCAGTATTACCCAGAACCTTATAACACCATCATCCAAAAACCTTACAGTAAGAGGCTTTAGCAACAGTACAGCAGGAGCGGCAACTCAGCACCATAACCAAGAATAACAACATCTATTGATAACAACCAGTAGCAGCTTGATGCAACAAAAACCACTACCAGCTTGCAGCGACAAAAACAAGAATAAGCTGCAACCAGCAAAAGCAGCAGTTGCAGCAACTCAGCACAATAACCAAGAATAGCATAAACATTTAGCGACAAAAACCAGCAGCAGTATAGCGACCAAAACCAGTTGCAGCAACGAGTAAAACCGACGGAACCAGCAACCAACAAATAGATCCCAGCAACAAGCAACCAGCAAAAATCAATAAAACCAGCAGAACCACAAGAATCAGCTGAACCAGCAGAACAACAGTACAACAACATGATTCCAGCAAGCAGCAACATGATTCCACCAAGCAACATTTATTTTCTCACAGTAATAGTTGCGTTTACTGCCCTTCACATCGGGAAATTAAAAGACCAAAGAATAAATTTTTTTGCGTTGTTTTTTGCTTAGAGTAAATATTGACATAAATAATAATTATCGAATAATAAAGGATACCTGACCTGGTTCCTTTAAATAAATTGATACATAAAAATCATGCTTTATCGAGCTGAATCAGGGTCTTACTCTTACTCTTAATCGTTCTATCACATTCATATAATTTTTTGTAAGCTGTAAACTTCTTTTTGTAAATTTGCAACCATTGTTTTGCTGCTTCATCTCTGTATCACTTCCAGTAGACTTTTAATGGTGGCAAAGGTGCATCTAGGACCTATATGATGGAGACAAAGTGATTGTTATTAACATAACAGATAGAGACAATTCGCATTTCCTCGAGCGGTGGCGGTGGCTGGTACGGGGGAGGATTGTTAGATTCCTCCCATGGGAGAGTATAACACGAATACTACGCTGTAGTAGTCAACAACTAATCAACCCATTTCTGACAAATACATCCACTTGTCTAGCGGAGCCGATCGATGAAGAATATTCCAATAGAGGTTTCCCTTGATTTTTTTCATATCCTTGGTTGTCGTAGAAAATTAATCTGTATTTATCCTGATGAGACAAAAAATTCGTGGTTAAAGAGCTTCGTACAATGGGCCATGCATCTTCATCACTAGGCATACTAGCAGACACAACAACGCTACTAAAATCACAGTTTCCATCCACTTGGACATCAATGACAACAGCAATATAAGGATGAATAAACGGTGGAAAGTGATCTATATATGCCTTCAAGATGGATTCACGTATTGTGTTTGCAACTTTCGGATTATCTGCATAAATATGACACACACAAAACTAATACCTTCGAGAGATGATTGTATTATTTTTGAAAAAAATAAACATTTCTTTGGTCAAATAGTTACATCGTAAGGATTCGATGAAGAAGAATTTAGAACTTGTATCGCTCTTTGAGTTGGATTAATAATTGTTTCATGACCTGTAATATGTTCAAAAAATTGTTTTCATGATACGATGCATCAAAATACCAAAATTTTAATACATTTACATCGCAGGATAAGATTTCTAACCCTCATGGTGATGTTGTGGTGTTGCATTTGTCATTTCAAACATTGCTTCTTGTTCTTGAAACACCTCTTCTCGATAGGCTTGATTCCCTGTATTTTTATATGGCTGATTTTATTAATAATTGAACTTATTAACTTGGTGATGATAGAAGGAAGACTTTTTTTTTTATCTTCGTCATTATATTGTGATGCTGGAAACAGTTCTAAGGGTCCTCCGAACGACATGGAACCTCTTTGTGTACAATTCCATTGATACTGTTCTTCGATCCCCACATCTTATTGGTGAACCCTAGCTGATTTTAATGACAAAGATTGCAAAAGCTGACTATTCTGATGCGCTTGATTCCTTTGTTAGATACTACCATCAACTTTCGGTCTTTTTATACTTAGGTCCCCAAAAGCTCCATGACTTTTTCCTTGTCCAACCGAAGATATTTTTTTGTTTTCTTCTTCTATAGTGGATCTAGCACAAGGTTTGATATTGGATCAACCAAACACCCTAAAATGTGTTTGATGTACGATATTTCTGAGGGGCTAGATTTACGATATCTTGAACCATTCCTAAATGATTAGCTGCATTGTCGTCTTCAACCTCTTCTCCCCTCGTTTGCTCCTCGAAGTCCAATTTTCTCCAAAATTCGTCCACGACTAATAAGGGAATAAGAACTCCTCGAGCATTCAAGACTGATAGTTCATAGACACATGGAAATCTGTGTGTGAGCTGGACTTGGCGGCCACAAACATCTCGATCATTCCCTACCTTACGTGATTTTTTTAATTCATATAATATTATATTCAAAGCCATGACTTGTCTGTTTGTCACCTGTACTGTCCTCAGTGACGTTGACAGGTTCTTCTCACAACACTCTTCAACCTCGTATAGTTTTTCAAATCTCTTAGATCCCCTTCCATTCACCAATCAGCCCTACTGCATAGTATAATTTCAAAAATTTGTTGAAGAATGACTCATACAAAGAATTGTTTCTCACTAAGAACTGGTTCATAGTATAATTTCAGTTTTAGTATATCACTTCACAAGAATCCAAAAGTTTAAATACTTAATTCGTCCTTCCCCCTCACCCCCCAGAGTGTTTCTTGTGACTGGGGCTCAACAATTTCATATTTGTTTTTGTCTCGTCCCATGTTTCACAACAATAACAACTACTACATCGGTAATCCCGTCAATAGACAGGGGCTGGGAATGATGAAAATATACTCAGTCTTACCTCTATTGCATATCTGTTACTTGACAATAGAGAGACTGTTTTCGATGTCCTCATAAATAAACATCAAACACAAGACAATAACAAAGAAATATTAGGATTAATCAAGTAACAAAGGGACAATAATGAAACAAGAACATAATCAAACAAAGGCAAGAAATTATGAAAAAATTAAAACAAAAATTTGAAATAAATAAATATATAAATAGACCTAAACATAATCCGGCATGCTCTAGAACAGCTAAAACTCTCCTAAGTTATCCTACAATCGTTATACTATTGCGTCATGTAGACCCATTTAGGGTCATGTCCTTTGTTAATCCAAGAAAAATCGAGTCTTGTCTAATAACCTCACCCAAATACTTCTTAGGTTTTTCTCTATCTCATTTACTCTGCATCATCTCAAGGGATTTACATCGTCTTGTCGGGATGCTTGGGTCTCTGACCATCACATTACCAAACCATCTCAATCTCGCCTCCCGCATCTTAATGTCAATGGCTGAAACTCCTAGTTGCTCGCGTATCCTATCATTCGTAACCCCGTCTCTTAAGGAGACCCCACAAATTCATCATATCATTCTCATTTGTATAACATGTATTTTGTTCACACTACAAAAAAACAGCTGATTTTCGCGATAGTATCGTCGCAAAACTTCCAATTGATTTCGCCTATTCATCGCTAAATTAAAGATTAGCGACAGAAAACTGTTTGTCGCAAATTGGCGACAATGACATCGCAAATCAACGACGAATATCCTGAATAGTTGTAATTTAGCGACAGATTTAGCTCTTCTATCGCAAACCTTAACGATAAGCCTCGGCCTGCTTCTTCCCCTTCATCATTTCTTCCCCCAATTTCTCCCAAAATCAACACACCTAACCACTCCGATCACCATCTCCGTCCACCACCGTCCGGTCACCGTGCTCCCCCGCCCACCACCGAGACGTCCCCTCACATTTCCCTTGCCTCCTACTTCGCCCCACGCCTAACCACCCACTCACTCCAACCACCATCTCCGCCACCGTGCTCCCCATCCACCACCGTCCGGCCATTGTGCTCCCCCATCTACCATCGAGACGTCCCCTCATACCTCTCTCGCCTCCCACTTTGCCCCACCGCCACCCTCGTCGACCACCATTGTTGTCTACCGCCGCAGTTCCCGTCGTGAATTCCATCACACAACACCATCTTCATATCCGACTTGTATAAAGTATAAAATTTCTAAAACCCTAACCTTGAAAGTATTTCATTTTTTGCTTAATTTTGACTTTGATATCTTATTTAGTGTATTGGCATTACTTAATTTGAAGGTGAGGTAGATTTGATTGTTGTTGATTACGTTGAGTGTCTCTCGTTCCGATTTATTAGGTTGATTCGACATTGGCTATTTGTTTTTTGATTTAGATGAGTGAGTGATTGGCTTGATTTGTTGTTGATGGTTGGTGTGATGATGTGCTTGATTTCGAAGGTTACGCACTTATAATTTTTGGAGCGAATATTAAGAGGGATTTTACTAAAATCCCAAACTAAATTGAATGTTGTTGTACGATGATTATTGAATTTGGGATTTTTTTTTAGGATCTAAATAATGTTTGATTTTTACATGTTTAATTAATAGGATAATCACTACACTTGTGATTTAGCTAGATAGGACTTGTTAGAGCCAAAATTAAATTTTTTATGTAGTTTGTTTAACTTAGCAAAAGCGAAGATTGTTTATTAGAATTTTATAGAAGTCCTTAATGCTTTAATTTTTAAGCTATATTAATAAGGTGAATGTAATATATAAATCTTATATAGTTATTAATGATCTATCTTTGACATGGATTTTTTTTTAATGGAAAGAACGATGAGATCGGTTTTGTCATTGTTTTATGATAGATCCTGGATGTATGAACGGATTGTTGATGGGTATTTGAATACCGTGTACGCTAGAGATGTTAAAAAATTTATGAAATTCGTCCTTGAGAACCAGATTTTCAATTATCCCGTACACTTGAGGTGTTCTTGTGTCAAGCGTCACACTAAGATATATCAAACGGCGGATGAGGGGATAGTGCACTTGTATGAGTGGGGTTACGTCCAACTATTGGATATAGACACAATAGGATGAGGCTGAGCAAGGGGAACCTCTAGAACGATGTGCTCAAATTCGTATGAGGATATGGTTATTGATGGGTTTGGGCCTGGTTATTCCTGGGGTGTAGATCATGACACGGTGGATGCTTTTGATGACAGCCCACCATCTGGTTCCAAGCCTTTTTTTGATATGTTGAATGCTGCAAGTGAGCCTTTGCATCCTGGTTGCAGAGTGTCCTAGTTTGAGGTTGCTTTCAGGTTGTTGAACATCAAGTGTGAGTACAATATACCACACAAGGCGTTTGATGCCATTGCGGCGTAGTTGAAAGACATTCGTCCAGAAGATAATGTGATGACGGACACGTTGTACTCAACTAACCGACACGAAGATACAAGGAAAATCTTCAAGCCAAGAAGCGCGTAGCTCATAAGGTGCTGTGGTATTTCCCCATCACCCCGAGGTTGCAACGTTTGTATGCAATCAAGACCACAACTGAGACGATTTCTTGGCACGCCAGCCACCAAAGCTTTGAGGATGTGATGTCGCATCTCTCGGATAGTGAAGCTTGGAAGCATTTAGACAAGGAGTTTTCTTGGTTCTCTGTTGAACCTCGGAACGTTTGTTATTTGGGGCTATGCACTGATGGGTTTGCTCCTTTCGGGAAGTCCGGGGCTGAGTACTCGTGCTGCCCCGTGATGTTGACTCCATATAGTCTTTCATCGGGGCTATGCGTGAAGACTCCATACATTATGCTTTCCATGATCATTACAGAGCCGAAGAGCCCGAAGAGGAAATTGGATGTTTACTTGCAGCCTTTGATCGAAAAGCTGTCTCATCTCTAGAAATTTGGTGAGCCCACTTACGATGTTTTTATGAAGCAAACCTTTTAGATTAGGATAGCATTGTTATGGACTGTTAGTGATTTTTCGACGTATGGAATGCTTTCTGGATGGAGCACAGTTGGAAGATTGACATGTCATTATTGTATGGAGCATATCAAATCCTTCACTCTGAAGAATGATAGAAAGCAGACATTGTTTGACCGTCATCGTCGTTTTTTGCCCAATGAACATCCGTTTTGAGCCAATAGAAGAAGGTTATCGAAGAATAGGGTTGATTATGATGATCCGAGCCCTATCTATGACGGTGATAAAATGCGTGCTTATGTGTTGTCTTCCGATCCCGATTACTTCCATGTCATTCACAATTGGAGAAAAAAGAGTATTTTTTTACAATTGCCATATTGACATAACTTGCTAATTAGAAAAGATCTCAAATTGTATTGCAAGGGTCTGAAGTTGGTGCTGAGAAGATTGAAAAATAGATGAGGCATCGAGGAAAGGGTTATGCCCGAGGCTCCTTATGTGTTGAAGAAGGAGGCGTGAAGGGTATTGTCTGAATGGATCAGAATGCTGAAGTTTTCTGATGGATATGCATCCAACTTGAAACGTTGTGTTCGTGACAAGGAATGGTGTTTGAACGGCCTGAAAAGTCATGATTGTCATATTTTCATGTAAAGGCTGCTTCCACTAGCTTTTAAGAAATTATTGCAGCCTCATGTATGGAATGTCTTCACCGAGTTGAGCTTATTCTTTAAAGATCTATGTTGTAATAGTATACGCCACGAGGTCATAAAGAGATTGGAGATGCAGATTCAGATTCAGAGATTCTATGCAAGTTAGAAAGGTTATTTCCTTCAGTTTTTTTCAATTTCATGGAGCACTTACCTTTGCATCTTTCACATGAGGCAAAAACTGCTGGACATGTGCATTATAGGTGGATGTATCCTTTCGAGAGTTATATCCAATTATGCATTATAAAGTAATTTTTCCTATACTAAAGGTTTTTTGAACTAATGGTATTTCGGAGGTTTCAAATTATGAATGATATCTCTTTTCAGGTTTCTTTTTCACTTGAAGGTAAAATTGGTTATAAGACGCATCTCGAGTGCTCTATTTGTGAGGCATATCTTATGGAAGAGTAGAGCAATTTTTACGGACATTACTTTGGAAAAAACGGTGGATACAAAGGCTCGAAATCCCCCTTGCAACTGTGGTGCTTCAAATGAACTTGATTATCCCAATCTGCCAGTGTGTGTTTCATAAGCACGAGGGATATACTACAAGGAAGGTGAAAAAGGATACGTTAGTTGAGCAAGATCAAAAAGTGGCTCATAGATTTGTTCTACGTAATTGCGAGCAAATTTCTCCTTTTGAGAAATATGAAAATCATTTCTATTTACTAAATTATTTAGTAAATTGTCATACTTTCGAGGAAAAAATCTTTATCTCATATATCGAGTGTTATCAATCATAGATTATTCGAGTCAGAAATATTGAGAACGCGGAGTTTAAGATCCGTCCAAGAAGTTTAGAGCAGTTTTGGAGATTTGTGGCATTCATGGCTTCAAAACTTTATAAGTGGAATGAGCTTTTAATCACATTGAATTGATTAGTACTCCTTCTACAATTAGAATTCTCAACATCTTCGTTCCTTCCGAATGCAGATCTTAAAAAATCCTGTTGATGATCTGGTTTATAGCCTTGGTACACGATCAGCAGTTCAAGTGTACAAATATTCACCATACTACATCAACGGATATTTGTTTGACACATTCGACTATGGCTCAAGAAAAACCACTATGAACTATAGGGTACGTGTTAAAGGCAATGGAGTTTATTATTATGGGATTTTGAGAGAGATTGTGGAGTTGCCGTACGTGGGGATGGAAAGTTCATATGGAACGATACTTTTCAAGTGTGATTGGTCTGACTCCGATAGAGGGCTCAATGTGCACGAAAAATACAATCTGATTGAGATTGATAGGATGAAGAAGTATCGAGGGGGCTATAATCCTTTTATATTGGCAAATCAAGCTATTCAAGTATGCTATGTTTCATATCCTAGCCTCACCAAGGATCGAGATCAGTGGTGGGCGGTGCTTAGGATGAAGGCGCGAGTAATGACTGATATCCCCATTGGAAATGAAGCTTTTCAAGAAGACATTTCTCATACGGAAGTTTCACATGTCCCTGATGACAATGAGATCGAAGATGACCTCGAGGAAGAGGACGATGAAGATGACGAGGTAGAAGAAGGGGTGCAAGAAGAGGATATGGTTGAGAATGAGGACGACAAGGACGAGGAAGAGGATGAGGATGAGGATGAAAATGACGATGACGATAACGATAACGATGACGATGACGATGATTAGAGTATGAATCTATACATATAGCTTTTAGTTAAGTAGTAAAAACCTATACATATAACTTCTCTATTTCTAATTGTGTTTCTGCATAAGTCTTTCATTCTATTTTCTCAATGTTTTGATTGTAAGGTTCTATGTGTTTTTTTTTTTTTTTTGATTGTAAGGTTCTATCGATGAGTGCCTTGCGATCAAGGGATCATCACCACACAGGAGCCTATTCCTAGAGGAGGGATTGCTCGTCGATCGTCTGCTCCACCAGCACCTTCACGGCGAGATTCAGCATCGCCATCACTGATTCTTCTATCATCATCTTCGCCACCAGTGTCTTCTCCTTACAGCTCATCGTCCCCATCAACAGTTAGGACTGATGATGAATATGTTGGTGGATATCGTCTGGGAATTACATTCCCAATGGTGGTCTTTGGTATATTTTTTTTTCTATTCATAATAATCTATATATTTTTTTAAATTCAATTTATCTCAAATATATGAAGCTCAGATCCTTGTGACTTTTCAGGTTTCATGATCACTCTATGGTATCGCATGTCACGGTGTCGTTCGAGAGTTGTTATGTTGGACCCTAGACCTTTTGGATCGACATTCCTAAATAGACGAGGGATAAGACGTGGGTGTACTTCAGGAAAAGATTAAAATTATAAAATTTGCATCTATTTATTTAGTTTTTATGCAGTCTAATTGTGGCCACCTTCTTGATGACCGTTTCTTAATTTTATCTTTTGAATTACAGGAACTGAACCGTTGGAAGAAAGAGCACATTGATCTGGTGATGGCCATGTGGAGGGTAAAGATGATCGATCGGATTCGTGACAGCATGCACAAATAGAAGCAAGCTGTACAAAAGGAGAAGAAGGTCCTTTGGTGCGATGATGAGACAGAGGAGGCTCTAAAGGTGATGTGAGAGTCGAAACAGTTTCAAAACCGATTGCAATGTGCTCAGGAGAACAGGGGTAAAAGAGAGGCGAAGCATTCGCAGGGATCGGTGTCTACGGTCAGTGTCGCCTTGAAGATGATAAGTAACTTATTTAATTAGGTAAATTCAATTATGTATAAATTTATTTCTTTTATTTTATCACCAATTGGAATGTATGTATGATCCATATCTTACTGATTGTTTGTTTGCAGGAAAAGAAGTTGAAGAGAAAACCAAAGAAGATTAAGGTGTTTGAGAAGACACAGTCCAAGAAGAACGGTGAGCCTGGCGAGGTGGTGTGGTGTGACGAGAGATCGAAGAAGACGAAGGTAAGTTTACTCTTTTTTTTCTTTGTTCTTTTTAAGGTTGTAGCTCCTGATATTTTTTATTATTATTAACTTATTGAATTATTTTTTCAATCAAATAGCAAGTATCCAAGTTATAATTGTTCTTTTTTTCTTTTTTTTGTAATTTCAGTATTCCGTACTCGAGATGGAGCTCAAGGATTGATTGTTTGCAGAAACGCAGTCCAGTATAGAGCCGACTGAGGAGGAGATCAGCAACGCGCAAAGGTAGACGTACCTCCAGGCGGCTGGGTGCAAAAAAGGACGCGTGTATGGTCTTGGGTCCGTCAGCTCCATCTTCTACTCGAAGGACACACTGTCCTCGAGTAGAAAGGGGTCTTCCTCGGTTAATCGATGTGAAATCGTCGAGTTGAAGGAGAGCAATGTGGTGTTGACAACACGCATTGACGAACTGACATAGTTTGTCATCGGCTCTCGCAATAGTATCAGTGCGGTAGTAACTTGATTGATCGGCCTCCTCACCAGCCTCGTGATCCCCCTTCCCCACCCCCCCCCCCCCCCAACGCGTCCGAACGGACTCATGTGTTTTAGTCTTTG